>ML794609.1:90354-128926 GCA_009831015.1 Picea engelmannii
TTCACTATATAAGACAATGATGAATACATGCTGGCTAATAGCGATATGCAATAAGTTTGAACGCATGTTCACTGTTTGCAGAGATATTTATTTAAATCTGGTGCTAAGGAAGTAATGTGTATTCTATCTACCTTTGCCTTCGTAGTCGGATGTGTCATAATAAAACAATTCCTCAACAGATTTAGGGTTACGCTACCAAAGGAGGAGTCACGAGTTGTTAGGGAATCGTGTGATGAAGCTTACCAGTAGACTGCAAAATGATAGTTTGGAGGATACGATCCGATACCTACGAAGGGATCAAATTAGGGTTTGAGATTATCATAAAATGAGCATTGGTTCAAACCGACGAGAGGGTATTTGAACACAGAGATTTTGCACGAGTAGAGGGAATCAGTCAATGCAGGAAATCGATGAGACAGATGGGAAAGCAGAGCACAGACTAGCAGAACAGACTAGAATGAAAAATGCCTCAAACAGAGGGGTTGAACGATCGATTAAGTTAAGGTTTTATCCAGGCAAATGGTCAGACATTAGAGATGCCAGACAAAGAAACGTTTTTGCATATTAGGGTTTCTTGATGCTGGCAAAAACTAATCTCAACGTACATGCTGGCTAGCAGACAGAGTAATGCAGAGATGCAAGTTCAGATCTGTTTCTGCACGTAAAAGGTAACGTTTATGGAATAAACCAAACAGAAAATTAGCTATGAACAACTAACATAGCGAAATTCAGGCCAAAACACTATTGGCTCTAATCCCACTGTTAGACATGTGTATAAAGATAAAGTGTGTAGTGCATTTTATTAATAGATATGATACACATATATACACATCTAGATGACCTTTGGATTCTCGTCCATGGTCTCTTGGACTCCCGACCTCAGTTACATTATCTTGACTCTTCACATTATGTGAAGTTTGTAACCCCAAGGATTACGTTTCCAACATTAACAAATCAACGTAACAAAATATCCATACAACTACTCAAACATGAGAAAGCCAGATCTGAAAATCAAATCTCGAAGTAAAGAATTTATGACAACAATGGTAAAACTTCCTATTATCACAATATGAAGATAAAGTACAATTCCTCAGCTCATCCCAAGCTGGTACAACAAATCCTTTCAACTCATCTCAACCAAGGACTCTTCCAAAGCTTCCCAAACCCTGGCTAGGGCCTCCATGATCACTACAAACCCTAACCAGCAATAACAAGGCCTAGCAAGGCATCCCACCAAGCTACGCAAACCTCTCCAAGGAGCTCAAGAACAAGCTAGCATCACACCAATTGTCCAACCCCAAGCACTTGCATCATACAAGCTTCACACATTCTTCACTTGCATCATACAAGCTTCACACATTCTTCACTTGCATCTCACAAGGAATCTCACAGGCCAAGGAAACATAGCGCATGCATCCCACAAACACTATCCTTGTTACAAGAGTAAATACATGTTCTTCCAAGATCCTTCACATAGCTAGCATCTCACCAACTAATATCTCTAAGATATGCTCGCTAAGAGTGATTCATTAGAAAGACACTCTCCTCCCTTTATATAGACTAAGGTGGGGAGGCCAACAATAAAACCTGGACTAAGTCCATAAGCAATCGTAAGTTAAGTCAACAAACAAAGTCCCAAATGGAGCACTCCTCAATGCATGGTGTCCAAATCTCACACTCGGGTTTGTCCAACCCCCAAGGTGATGTGCCCTCCAAGCTAGGTGACATGTTCCTAAGGCCAAGTGCCCAACCTCCAATTGCCTAACGCCCTCCTCTAAGGTAGTTACTCCTCATGTTCCAAGTGCCCATCCTCCACAACAAGTGTGCCCTTGTAGAATATGTCAAAGATGCCACATGTGCCAACTACCAAATGAAGAAGTGTGCCTCCCTAAAACTAATCCCAAGGAAAGCATACACCTAATCTAAGCTCCAAATGTAAGTCAAAGAATAAACCAAGGGTCTAGGAGAACACAAGCACTTCACATCCTATGGCACACTCACCTAGCTAGGTGAGAACACTTTCAAAGTAACCAAAGTTGACACTCTCTTTGTGAGAATAGAGTTTTTTGCAACACCAATGTTCTCCCTTTCTACCTCAACTATACCTACAACCTACAAATCCAAGTTAATTGTACTCTTGTAATCAATCATTGATCTCACCAAAGGTTCTAGAACTATCTCCCAAACATCACTCTTCTCCATCATGACATCACTCCACAATTGTTCTACAAAACTTAAAGGCCTACCAATGGAAGAAGTCAATGCAACATTGTTGGCAAATCTCTTAGGAGGAATATTTATCCTAAGTGAAGTTTTAGGCACTCCTACATGCTCTTGTGTATCCTGTAAGGTGGAGTAAGCCATCTTGGCTTCCAACCCACTTAAGTAGAGGGTAAGGAGTTATCCTTCCTTGGCTCTCTTTGCCAAAATTTGGATCTACTTGCAATCTATAAAGACCATCAAGTCGATCCCTTGTGACCACAGCAAGGGTTTGATCTCTAATTATGACCTTCTGAGCATCAAACTTGACCACACAATGTACTCCCTATCATGCAATAAATTGAAAAAAGGTTCTTTGCAAACTAGAAACAAACAAAACATCATTCAACTCAAGACCATCACCTAAAGGCATCCAAAGAGAGATGGAGACGAATCTCTTAATAGGAAAAGTAGCATCATCACCCAACTCCACTCACATTCTTCCCTCTTTCTCTTGAATACTACTGCAAATCTCCTTGTCATAAGTCATGTGTCTTGAAGCACCACTATCCACATACCATCCAACACCAAACACAGTGTTGATTGAAAGATGAGATCATGGAGAAGGCAGTCTCAAGCTTGGACTCTAATTCATCCAATCCAACTATAGTCTCTACACTTCTGAGTCCCTACAATCTATTTCTACTATTGCTTAGCCTTCCCTTTCTTCTTCTTTGGAAATTGGTTGACATAGTGTCCTTGTTGACACCGGAAACATTTCGCTTAACTTCAATCCCTTCTTACCTTAGTTTGAAGAACCTGACTCATCTTCCTTACCCTTCTTGTGTACTCTTTTCTTGCCTTCCTTCCTCATCCTCTTGACGATGGTAAGGTCTTCTATTTGACCTTCCTTTACTAAACTGGATTCCTTCCTTATCCCTACATGCACAGAGTCATACCAAAGATTTCAAAATGAGAGCATATTCTCACGAGCACAAATACCTTGGACAATGTAAACTTTCTGGCAAAAAGGCTACTAATGCAAAACAGAAATTTCAACTCTATCCTAGAGGTTTCCTAGATCTTAACCCTGTGAATTCCAGCCTTGGGTTTGTTATGAAAAAAAGTATAAACAACGGAGGAAAAGATACAATATCTCACTGTCTAACAACCCAATCTTCTAGGCAATCCAAGGAAAAAAGATACAAAATTCTATCGATAAGTTTTCAGCCCTGAAGGGCAACTTATCACACATAAAGCAGATCAGATAATTCACTTTTACAGCAGTTATAACAGTAGTAAAACAGCATAATAGCAGCAGCAAAACAACCCTTAAATTCTTCAATGATGATGTCAAATCATTCAACAAATTGTCCCTTATGTCAAATCATCAAGACATATATTGGTGTAAATAACAATACATGAAGAACATATATGACCAAAAATCAAATCTATAAATTGCACAAGTTTTGAACAGCTTAAAACTTTATCAATATGCTCAAGATGAACTACATGTACATAACATAGCATTCTCTCAAGTCTAGTACAAACCACTAGCTCTCCAAAAYCCTCGCTAAGGAAAAAAAAAAAAAAACTAGCTCAATCAAGGAGCTCCAACATGCAAGAATCACTCCAACTAGTCCTCCAAGGCAAGACATCCTCTTCTCTTCTTCTTCTTAACCAAATATACCCCAAGCWTTCATCACAAAACCCTAATCTCAAACCTTCAAGGGATAAACCTTAACTCTAGGCTACAAGATACTCCAAGATGCTCTAAGAAAACCAAGAAACTTTGTGAAGTCCAAGAGAGAGAGAGAGAGAGAGAGTGATCAAGTATAAATGAAGGCCAAGAGTGAGAGAAGACTAGTGCGCTCCTCTTCTAGGTCACATCTCTACACAAGAGTGAATAAGAATGAACACACAAAATTATATATGATTGAGAAGGACTCTCTCCTTCCTCTATATAGATGAGAGGTAAGAGAGACCAACAATTCAATGTATGCCTAAGCCTTTACAAGCAACCTACAACAAACACTTGTAGGCCAACGCAAGTGAAGCGCTCCACTCCAAGGGGATGTCATTCACAACAAGGGCTCCAAGATGATGTAGCTACATAAGGTGTGTCTCCACCTCTCCGTCACAAGCCCAAACGGACTCCATTGCTCCTTCTAAGTCATTTACTCCACTAGGTCAACTACCTTGCAAGAACATTGTCACAACCCAGGGGTCCCCGAGCCAACTGCAAACCTCCATCCAGGAATCCAAGCTACCCCATGCTATCTAGGGCCTAATGCCCTCCTCCAAGATGCACAACACTCCTCCCAAGTAGGGCGTTCTCCAAGCAAGTGGATCTCTCCATGTGTCCACAATGAAGGGTGTCCACCAAGCAAGCAAGAGAACTGTTATGCCCTAGGGAAGAATGCCAAGAAAGCACCCATCGAAGGTCAAGCAATCATTGAGCAAGTTGTCTCCACTATGCAAATCCATCATAGACTATCTTCCATGCACCAATCCATCTCAAGACCATCCGACAATTAAACATATACCATGTACCCCAAATCTCATGAAGCACCCCCAAAAAGGGTGCAAACACTTTCAAAGTAATCCTAAAAAGCTAACACTCCCTCTTTAGGAGGAAAGTGTTTACCAACACTTGCCAACTCCCTTTGCAACTCCACCAAACCTGCTAACTAAAAATCTAATTTTGTTGCAATCCTAAAAGCAACCACTGTCACCTATAGAGAACCCGATACCCATGTTATCAAAGCATCTCAATCTACAGAATACTGACCACTTGTGAATATGAAGGAACATAATCTGATAAAAAAAACAACCTACCAAACTTCAACATCCTTCAAGTCAACATCATGGGCCAACATCAATAGACACCACATCATGAGTTGTCCAGGATATCATGCAAAGATAATCATATCTCCATACAAGACCAAGACAAGTGAATCACATCTATCAAAGTCACAAAGATAGAAATCTACACAAGTCAACTCCTCGATCCTGCAATACCAAGCACATGGTATAGGTAACAACATATGCAAGGTCATCAACAACCTATCAACATGAGAATCTCTCTCATTTACCTCCAATCCTCTGGAAACTAAAATACCAACCTGAACTAGGTCAACTCCATCATCCCGAGGGAATGCTAAAGCAAGAGTAATATCATGGACAACTCCCTCCATTTGAGATAACCCATCAACCCTATCCTTGTACTCTACAATACACCCATCAACTAAAAACCTGGAACCAATCTTAGCATCATCCTCCATCACCGTATCACACCTCTCATTCTCTTAACAAGTGGAAGGCTCACGGATGGACGAAACCAAGGCAATATGACTAGCATATCTCCTAGGAGGTACACTCACCCTCACTGAAGATTCAGCCTCTCCTACATGCCACCGAACCTTCTAAAGGCTAGAAGACTCATCTAGCCTATCACTTAAATGTACACGTGCCACTGGATCAGCAAGTAACCTGTAAAGGCCACCTACTCTCACTCCTCTAGAGAAAGTCCTTGGACTAACTAGACTACAATCGTTGTTGGTGAATTATTGTCCCTCAAAGGAGACTCTCATTGTACATCTATCATAGATGACACTAAAAGAAGGTCCTTCTTCAAAGCAAGAACAAAATGAATATCACTTCCTCTTACTCTAGAGTGATCTCAGCCACAACAAGCTCTAACACCATGTAGAAATTTTTGGCAAAAAGGTTATTAATGCAAAACAGAAATTTCACCTCTATCTTAGAGGTTTCTCGAATATTAACCTCGTGCATTTCAACCTTAGGGCTATTATGAAATAGAGTATAAAACAGCAACGGAAAAAGATACCATATTTCATTCTCTAACAACCCAATCTTCTAGGCAATCCAAGGAGAAAAAATCAAACTATCTAGATAAGTTTTCAACCCTCAAGGGCAACTTATCACACATAAACCGGATCTTAAATTCACTTTTACAATAGTTATAACCACAGTGAAACAACAGATATAGAAGCAGCAAAAACAACCCTTAAATTCTTCAATATTAATGTCAAATCACTCAACAAATTGTTCTTTTACTTATGTCAAATCAACAAGACATATATAGCAGTGAATAACAATATATGAAGAACATATATGGCCAAAAATCAAATCTGGAAATTGCACAAGTTTTGGATAGCTGGAAACTTCATTAATATGCTCAAGATGAAGTGCGTGTACATACCATAGCCTTCTCTCAAGGCTAGTATAAACCACTAGCTTTCCAAAACCCTTGCTAGAGAAAAACAAAAAAAACCCTAAACTCAACCAACGAGTTCCAACATGTAAGAACTATTCCTACAAGTCCTTCAAGGCAAGACGTCCTCTTCTCTTCTTCTTTACCAAATATACTACCCCAAGGTTCCATCACAAAACCCTAATCTCAAACCTCCAAGAGATAAACTCCAACTCTATACTTCAAGATACTCCAAGATGCTCCAAGAAGACCAATAAACACTAGCAACTCCAAGAGAGAGAGAGATCAAGTACAAATGAAGACCAAGAGAGAAAAAAGACAAGTGTGCTCATCTTCTAGGCCACATCTCTACACAAAAGTGAATAAGAATGAACATACAAGATGATGTATGAATAAGAAGAAAACTCTCTCCTTCCGTTATATATATATATATATATATATAAAATACAATGTGCACCCAAGCCCTTACAAGCAACCTACAACAAAGACTTGTAGGCCAACACAAGTGAAGCGCTCCACTCCAATATCACATGTCATGCTCCAAGGGGACGTCGTACACAATAAGGGCTCCAAGATGATGTAGCTACACAAAGTGTGTCCACATCTCTCCATCACAAGCCCACACGAACTCCATCACTCCTCCTAAGCCATGTACTTCACTGGGTCAATTGCCCCTACAAAAACACTATCGCAAACTAGGCATCCTCAAGCCAACTCCAAGCCTCCATCCAGGAATCCAAGCTACCCCATGCTATCTAGGGCCTAATGCCCTCCTCCAAGATGCACAATGCTCCTCCTTCCAAGTAGGGCTTCTCCAAGCAAGTGGATCTCTCCATGTGGCAACGATGAAGGGCGTCCACCAAGAAAGCAAGAGAACTCCAACGCCTTAGGGAAGACTATCAAGCCAACACCCACCTAAGGTCAAGCAAGGTGTCTCCACGATGCAAATCCATCACAAACCAACTCCCATGTGCCAATCCAACTTGAACAATTGGACGGCTAAACATACACCATGTACCCCAAATCTCATGAAGCACCCCCAAACATGGTGTAAACACTTTCGGAGTAACCCCAAAAGTTAACACTCCCTCTTTATGAAGAAAGTGCTTACACCAACGCCCATCAACTCCCTTTGCAACTCCAGCAAACCTGCTACCTATAAATTTGTACCTGCTACTATCTTGGAATCAACCATTGTCACCTATAAAGAACTTGTTGCCCACCTATCATAACATCTCAATCCAAATAATAGTGACCACCTATGACTATGAAGGAATATAACCCTAGAAAAAAGCAACCAACCAAGCTCCAACATCCTCCAAGTCAACATCATGGGCCAACATCAACAAACTTCACAACATGAGTTGTCCAAGATATCCTACAAAGGTAATCACATCTCCATACAAGACCAAGAAAAGTGGATCACATCTATTAAAGTACAAAGATATAAATTTGCATAAGTCAACTCCTTGATCGTTGAATACCAAGCTCGTGGTATAGGTAACAACCTATGCAAGGTCATCAACAACCTATCAACATGAGAATCTCTCTCATAAACCTCCAATCCTCTAGCAACTTAAATATCAACCTAAACTAGGTTTACTCCCTTATCCCAAGAGAATCCTGAAGAAAGAGTAACATCATGGGCAACTCCATCTGTCTGAGAGATTCCATCGCCAATTCCCTCTGTCTAAGAGAATCCATCAACCCTATCCTTGTACTCTACAATACTCCCATCAACTCCAAACCTAGAATCAATCTCAGCACCATCCTCGATCACGGTATCACATCTCTCCTCTAAACATCTAGAAGGCTCATGGATGGAAGAAACCAAGGCAATATGACTAGCATATTCCCTAGGAGGTACACTTGCCCTCACTGAAGATATGGGCACTCCTACATGCCCTCGAGCCTTCTGAAGACTAGAAGACTCATCCAACCTCTCATTGGAATGTACATGCGCCACTGGATTAGTAAGTAACCTGTCAAGGCCACCCTCTCTCACGCCTCTAGCCAAAGTCCTCGGACTAGTTAGACTACAATCATCAATGGTGCACTGCTATCCCTCAAAGGCAACTCTCCACTGTACATTTGTCACACGAAACTGAAAGAAGGTTCTTCCTCAAGCAAAGAACAAAAATAATATCACTCAGCTCAAGAACATCACCTAAAGGCATATGAAATGAAATGGAGCCAACTCCTCTAGCAAGGTAAGTGGCCTCATCACCAAGCTCCTTGCTCATGCCTCCCTCTTGCTCCTAAAACTTGTTGAATAATGACCTATCATATGTCATATGTCTCAATGCTCAATTGTCCACATAACATCCAACACTAGAAATAGTGTTAGAGGACAAGCAAGAAACCAAAACCATATGCATCTTGGAAAATCTGCAAAATGAAGAAGATCCTCCACTTATCATGAGTGAAAAACAAACTAGCATCTATTGGAACAAATCAGCAACCTATGGAAGGTCTTTCTAAGTGTCTCACCCACTGAAAATAAAACCATACCAGCCAATAATCACATAGATATATCACCTCTCACTGACAACCCCTGGAACAAATCAGCCACCTATCACAGGTCCACATAGGCATCACACCTACTGAAAATACATCCATAACAAACATTAATGTAGTCGATCCATCGTCTCTCATCACAAGAGAAACCAGTTTCAACTCATCAAAACCTCCCACAGGTGCACATGCTCATCTCAAGCAACCTAGGGTAACACACCCAACAACCTCAAACAAACTCAATACCTCTCCCAGGTAATCTCCAGCTGAAATACAAACTCCCTCTTGCTCTAAAGTGATCTTAACCACAACCAGCTCTGACACCATGGAGAAATTTCTGGCAAAATGGCTATTAATGCAAAACAGAAATTTCACCTCTATCCTAGAGGTTTCTCGGAGATTAATTCTGTGAATTTCAGCCTTAGAGATGTTATAAAATAGAATATAAAACAACAATAGAAAAGATAAAATGTTTCACTCTCTAACAACCCAATCTTCTAGGAAATCCAAAGAGAAAAGATATCAAACTGTCTAAATAGGTTTTCATACCTCAAGGGCAACTTATCGCACATAAACCAGAGTTGAAAATTCAATTTTACAGCAGTAAAACAGAAAATATATTAGTGGCAAAACAGCCCTTAAATTCTTCAATAATGATGTCAAATCACTCAACAAATTGTCCTTTTACTTATGTCAAATCATCAAGACATATATAGTTCTCAATGATAATACATGAAAAACATATATGGCCAAAAATCAAATCTGGAAATTGCACAAGTTTTGGACAGTTGAAAACTTCATTAATATGCTCAAGATGAAGTTTGTGTACATACCATAGCCTTCTCTCGAGGCTAGCACAAACCACTAGCTCTCCAAAACCCTAGCTAGGGAAAAACAAGAAAAACCCCAACTCGAACAAGGAGTTGCAACATGCAAGAATCACTCCAACAACTCCTCCAAGGCAAGATGTCCATATCAATACAGACCTGAGGGACCATCCCCCCTCCCCAAAGATCCCATCGGCATTGCCAGACCAGATCCCTTACCAACACGTAGACAAGATCACTCAACATGCTACTTGAACTTTCTGGAGATAAACTATGTAAAAGATTTAGAAACATCCAACGTTTCGAGTGGACACTCCACCCATCTTCAGGGACAAATAAAAACTGAAATAATGATCACTCGGGCATCAGTGGCGAGTTACCTCTTCCAATTAGCAGCCCAATGGCCAGTCCAAATCTTCCCCCATCTCTTCCTTGAGACATCACTTTATTTTGAGTTTTCTTCATTCGACCTCGGATGTTATGAGAGATAGATCTAGTGGACCATGACTCTCCAGTCCCTAGATCCTTTCATTCTATACATCTCCCTCCTGGCGCAATGACCCATACTTGGAGTCAAGGGTTTTTCATGCTTTAGCATAGATCTCAATCTTTAGTTTACTTTATGTATCATGCTCTTTTTATAGGAGACGTTTTGATGCTCCTTTGTATTGACATCATTGTATTTGGCAGTCCCAATGACCTACTTTTGTGGTCATCAATTGGACATTAATAAAATTATTTTATCTTATCTTCTTCTTCTTCACCAAATATACCCCAAGGTTTCATCTCAAAACCCTAATCTCAAACCTTCAAGGGATAAACCTTAACTCTAGAATCCAAGATGCTTCAAGAAGCCAAGAAACCCTAGCAACTCCGAGCGAGAGAGAGAGAGCAAGTACAAATAAAGACCAAGAGAGAGAGAAGACTAGTGTGCTCCTATTCTAGGTCACATCTCTACACAAGAGTGAATAAGAATGAACATACAAGATGATGTATGAATGAGAAGGGCTCTCTCTTTTTTCTATATAGAGAGGTAAGGGAGGTCAACAATACAATGTGGGCCCAAGCCCTTACAAGCAACCTACAACAAACACTTGTAGGCCAACACAAGTGAAGCGCTCCACTCCAAGGGTACACGTCTCATGCTCCAAGGTGATCTCATACACAATAAGGGCTCCAAGATGATGTAGCTACACAAGGTGTGTCAACACCTTTCCGTCACAAGCCCACATGGACTCCATCACTCCTCCTAGGCCATGTATGCCACTGGGTTAACTACCCCTGCAAGAACATTGTCACAACCTAGGCATCCTCGAGCTAACTCCAACCCTCCATCAAGGAAGCCAAGCCACCCCATGATATCTAGGGCCTAATGCCCTCGTCCAAGATGCACAACACTCCTCCCAAGTAAGGTGTTTTCCAAGCAAGTGGATCTATCCATGTGGCCACAATGAAAGGTGTCCACCAAGCAAACAAGAGAACTCCAACGCCCTAGGGAAGAATGCCAAGAAAGCACCCACCTGAGGTCAAGCAATCACTAAGCAAGATGTCTCCACTATGCAAATCTATCACGGACCATCTCCCATGTGTCGATCCATCTTGAACCATCTGAGGGATAAACATACACCATGTACCCCAAATCTCATGAAGCACCCCCAAACATCGTGTAAACACTTTTCAAGTAACCCCAAAAGCTAACGGACAAAGGGTTTCTGAGATGGAGAAAATCCATTCAAAGCAATGGGTTGGTTCCTCATCTCCAACCTTCACCCCTATGGCAGCCAACTAATCTCTCAACTCTATGATCTTCATCAAGTAACTAGCCACAAAATCTATCACTCATGCAGATGGTGGAGAGCTTATTTCTCAAGTGCATCTTGCAAGAAATATTTTATCATTGGTCTACCCAACACAATGAAGCGGCATGATTCCATCATAAGTCGTAGTGGATAAATTAACAAACGCTGCCCATTTTATTCCAATCAGGTCAACACATAAGGCAATTAACATAGCTGAAATATTTATGAATGCAATAGTCAAATTTCATGGAGTATCCAAAGCAATTGTTTCTGACTGAGACACTAAGTTCACCTCAAACTTATGGAAGAATCTATTCCAGGCATTGGGCACAACCAGAACGATGAGGTGGCATGATTCCATCATGGGTGCTAATGGACAAATTAACAAACACTGCCCATTTTATTCCAATCAGGTCGACACATAAGTCAATTAACATCGCTGAAATATTCACCAGCATAGATCCATCTTAACCCTGGATCTAATAAGCACCAAGAGGAATCACAAGAAATAAAGACATAATTTTATCAATGTTTAAAATATACAGGGTTAAGATGGATCTTTGGTGGTTTATTTTACTATAGTTTTATAATTATTATGGTCCCTTATTTTAGATCTTTCTATTATTGTAGTCAACTACTTTTAAATTTTTCACTTTTAGAGATCTCATTTTTTTCCAATTTATTTTATTGATGTTATAGATGTGACACATCTACCTGGGCTGTAGATGCACCTCACTACTCTTAATGCAATGAATGAAATTGTCAAATTGCATGGAGTGCCCAAAGCAATTGTTTCTAACTGAGACACCAAGTTCACCTCGAACTTATGCAAGAGTCTATTCCAAGCATTGAGCACAACATTGAATTTTAGTATAGCCTATCAACCACAATCTGATGTACAAAGAAAAAGAGTAAACCAGGTTATTGAAGACGTTGTGGATGTTTGTGAGGGACAAATTGTCCAAGTGGGAAGAGTACCTACATTTGGTGGAGTTTACATACAACAATAAAAATCCTATATCATTGGCAATGAGTCTATTTGAAGTTTTATATGGTAGAAGATGCAATACACCAGTGATATGGGAGATTCCAACAAATAGAGTTACGCTTGGACCTGAATTGCTCAAGTAAATGGAAGCATGGATTTGCCAAAATTAAAGATTTTTTAGATCAGCACGGGACGGGCATAAAAATTATGCAAATAATAACAAAACACATAAAAATATTGCCAAGCTAGCACTCGGATACCGCAGGCCATTTGAAGTTTTATATAGAATAGGACCAATTGCAAATAGACTTTGTATTGCACACTAACATTATAGCATATTTTGTTTTCCATGTTTCTTTGTTTAAGAAATATGTACATGATCCTAGCAACATGTTTGATTGGGCTTTGATCCCGATGGAACTAGATGGAGAGTTTAGAATCAAGTCATTATGCATCCCTGATGAAAAGTAGCATTGCCTTGAAACCAAGCTATTGCTCCAGTAAAGGACCAGTGGAAACACTACAAACTGGATGAGGCAACTTCAGAAATGGAGGAGTGCCCCTTTTTGATATAATTTTAGAGACTGCACCGAGATCAATGCTATTCCAATGGGGAATGGAATACCTCGTTTTGGCCTCCCTTATTGTACATATGCAATTATGTAATATTATATATATGTGGCATTTTTCTCTGGTGTCTAGCCATGTGGGATAAGTATATAAACACTCATGATGTAAATATTGTACGTGTTGTACATGTTCCTAATGGGCACCAAACACTAAGGCCCCGCTAGTGAATATTAAATTTAGACATTATTGCTAAGTTAAATATTGAGGTGACATGAAAATGATATACCACATGAAAAACACAATATAAAATGGCATGTAGACATGACTTGCACAGGAGCAAGTGGGCTAGGAGGCAACAAGTGGGGAAAAGGAGGTAAATGTCTTAGATGACTTGCTATTTGTCCACTTCGAACGTCTTATTTATTTGAAAGGCATCCATGTCTTTAGGAGATGATTCGACGCATCTTTCTTGGCATGCAAGCCTTCATACAAAAGACGAACCCTCAACTTTGGCCCATTCTTTGATCATTCTCTCTTGGTCATTTGACCTCCTGCCACCCCCATCCAAGGCTTTCGACTGTTATGTTGTTGGATTTTTATGTGACTGCCATGTAATGAGCGTGAGCATGGGAGGGGATATTGTGGCCATGAACATGAATCACGTGCTCAGTCTTGAATCCTGTGTTGAGTCTTGATTGGTTCGAATTGTGAATTTTGCCAAAATCCGCCAATAGGAGATCTAGTTATGGATTCTTGATGGGCCACACTGCCTGAGCATTCCCTTATCAAAATTGTTGATAGGGGTGGGATCTTTGTACCAGAATTGTAGCCTGGCTGTGAAGGGTTCCCCAGGCAATGAGAGATCAGATGGTGGAATGGTCAAGGTGGGTCACTACTGGCTTGGGAGAATCTTGTAAGATGAGTATGTATCAGGAGAGAGAGCTACATGGATGTTGGATTCATTGGGAACAACAATTATTTGGCTTGGATTATGCAATGTCATGATTTGGGGTTATATTTGAGTTAGACCATTTGTAGGCAGATTTCACCCTTGTTGCTTCATAGCCCAGCTCAGGAGTGATGTCTAGTTCTACAGTGGATACCTTCAACTGGAAGGAAAATTGCACCTACACAATCAGTTCCACATGCTCAACTTCTAGAAAGATAAGTAGTTTACTATTTTCTGTCATTCTGCTATTAATATTTGAATGTTATGTTGTATAGTGAAAACTCTCATGCTTCTTGTTAAATGTAATATGTTGTTACATTTACCGTGTTTAAATCGAAAATGAGAAATATGATTTGGATGGACTGTAAATGAATTGAGTTGTAGATGCTTAGATTCTTTTTATTTTTTTCACAGCAACAATTATATATATTTCTAGAGTCCTCGCTTCAGCCTAAGTTGGTCAGCATTCGAAATAAGTTACAAAATCGAGGATCTAGTTTCTGCATAGAAGACACTCCTTTCTATGAGTTGTTTAACCAAAAACAGAATTGTTCTTCTGCCCAACAGGTGGCAGGGTCATTCTCTAACAAACTAACCTACTTAAAATAAAAACTGACAATACATAACAGATTTTTAAAAACTACAACCTCGTAGAAGCACTGGTGAATGATTCCGCCTGAGTTTCAATGTTCGACTCCTCCATTGGCTCAATTGTGTTTCCTTCACAGGGCAAACTGGTTGAAGTACTCTCTTGAACAGGATAGCCCACAAAATTGGTTATTTGTATAACCAAGTCAGAAAGGGCCACCATAGACCCTTCAAGTTCCAAATCCCTCTCTTTGAGGCAGGCCAAGGAGGTATCATTCTCCATCCCTCAATTCTCAATGTCTTGTAGGCACCCATCTTGCTTGAGCTTGCATGCTCTCCTCTTCTACTCCATTTCCCCCTAGTGGGTTTCCAACTGAAACTTTCATTTTGTCCATTGAAGAGTAGTGTAGGTGAGTTCTCCTTTGGTGTTAGTCAAATCCCGACTGCAAAGGCTAAGACCTTTAGGCCCCTGACCTCCCTTGTTAGTGCACAGCAACAACACATGCATCTTCCGGATACCATTGAAGCAGAATCGAGGCAGGAGAGGAAAATTCATGGACAATTGAGGGGGCAGGGGAGAGATGCAGTCACAGGGAAAGGCCTCAAAGGTTCTGCAAGAGATTTAGGGGGCAGGGGAGAGATGCAGTCACAGGGAAAGGCCTCAAAGGTTCTGCAAGAGATTGAGGGGGTGAGAGAGATCGATTAAATAGGGCAAAAGGTTGCACAAGTGAAGACAGAAGGTGGCATCCTCCACCGGAGGGAGGGATGCATGCATCAAACCATATCAAGGGGGGATGATAAAGTCCCTTCTTCGAAATAATCAATCACGTGACACCTTAACACTCTCCAAAACACTCATTAACACCCTAGACATGCCTTTGGAAATGATTTGGGGGTCACGGAATAGTCTTGGTGTACAAGTCCTTCTGATTTCAGCTGGTGATCGCTCCGTATCGGTGGCTGATACAAGCTAAGTCACAGGGTTCACCAATCCTAAAGCTTGAGGTTCGAAATTCGGCGAACCTTGAGTCTGACCTGAATGAACTTGAATGTGTGCCCGAATTCGAACCTTAGGACGAATTTGAAGGAGAATTTTATTGAGGTTTGGGATGAGGTTTCATTAGGGTTCAATATATATAGCCGAACCTCATCCGAACCTTATTGGAAAATTCGAACCTAATCGTTGCTGAACTCAAACCATATGACTTAGGATACAAGTCCTTCTGATTTCAGATAGTGATCGCTCCTTCTTCTAAAGCCACCCCAAGGTTTGACATGACATCTGCTTCTTGGTTTTGATGCTGCTTGACATGGAAAAGGTTGACACCACTAAAACTTTTTAGGAGGGTTCTATGTGTGAAATTCACAGAGAACCTAGCTAATGAAATTCACACAAAGCTTGCAAAAAGAACAAGAGAGAAAAAAGGCAAGAATGAGAGAAAGATTAAGAATGAATCTATTATTCATTACATGAATGAGTAATAAATACATGGAAAATCCCTAATAATAGGTGAAAGCACCATAGATAGCATGGCTAAGAGAATGTGCCATAGTTAGTGATCAAGAGTGATGTAGACACTCACTGACAGAAACCGGAGTTATCTGCCACCTAGTCTAAGTCAACTGTCAATGCAAACCTCAGTTAACTGAGTCACACGTGTGGAGGAGAGAGAAAAGCATGCATGCATGAGATATGCGCCCTCCTGGCCTCATGCATGAGATATGCACCCTCCTGATGAGAAAAGCAATTGCTGCATGTATGAGTTGTCCTCCACTAGTTAACTGAACTCCTAACTGAAGTCAAACTGAAGAGGAGAAGCACCCTTGTTTTTTAGGAGGTGCCCTATTTTTTAGGAAAAAGGCCTAAAAAATAGGAGACCCTCACAGAGACTAGCTAACTTAGGAAAAAAGAATTAATAATCACTAGGTGAGTGTATAATATCTCCAACACTCTGGAGGGTTCTGTTTATGTGAGCAGAGGAGGAGTGGGAGTTGTTTCAAAGGGCTGAGAGGATGGTGTCTGAGCCTCCAAGAATGAGGACATCCATTGAGGTTAACTCTCCCAAGAGTCTAAGCCCTTGGAATACAGCAAGGGCTTCAGCTTCATTGTTGGTTGATAGTCCTATTCCCCAAGCAAAAGAAAGTTCATGTTATCCTTCAGGGTCATAGATGACCCCACACCTGCCACACCTTAGATGCTTAGATATTATGCATAATTACAGTCTACTATTATAGATGTCATCTGCATATGGATAAATGCACAGGTGAATTAAATAAATGTATGTGAATCAAAAATTATGTGTATGCATAGTTGATTTTTGCACATAGATGACATGAAATATCTGGGTTGGCAGCTGTTGGAAGCTCCAGGCATAGCTACAGCATGAAGAAAGAAAGAAAATTTTACAGATTCGGTAACCTGTTGGCCAAGGAAGGCAGTCAGGTATGTTACAGCCAAATGTAAAATTAAAATTAATCTCTATCCTTCACCAAAATAAACTACTGGGATTAAGGCATCATCCTATTTCTGTGAAGAGATACAACATTCTAACAGAATCCACCCAACTTTCGTAAACAAGTTTCACTTGGATAAAAATGCATGCTTTAATCCAAGAAGAGAAGCAACTAGCATACAGTGAAGCATAACTAAAGCATCTATAGCACCCATTGGAATAAACAATTTACACTACTTAAACAAAACAGCTCAACTACTAGCCAAGCTTTAAGGAGAAAAAACTTACCTCCTTTGATTGTACTAACTCCCAAGAAAAATCCCCTGCTCCATCTTGTTGTGGAATGTAGCCCCCTGGAAGATAATTTGGGGGATGGTCTTCCCGTTTTCGCTTGCCACTAGACAGAGTGAAAAAATCCTGAGTGCATGCAACACATTCACTAAGATCGGTTTCCATTAAATTTTATATTTTATCAAAATATTTAAACTAAGGCCTTTACAGGTAAAACAACGCTTCGTGGACTGCTTTGCTAAAAACTGGAAAACAGAAATGGAAAAAGGTCTCCAGAGCCCCATTACAACTTTGTGTCACATTTCTTGTGTGAGATATCTGTGGACACAAGGCTAATCTCTCTTACCTATGGGAATCCCAAATTCACAGCATGATGCTTCTAGGAACATGGTGCACCGACACTGAACAAACTAACAAAAAGCATGGCCAATAGTCTCTACCATGACTATAGCTTGCAAATCTCAAGTTTTAAGAGCACAATACTAGAATTCAAAATAACGGAACCATATTAGAACCTTTGTGATAGGTGGTTGACTAATCCCAGCCGCCATCTCATCCCTCTCTTCCTCGTAAGCTGCAACATCACAGGGAAGTCAGAAGAAACATTCCGTATTGTTCACCAACGTAATGGTCATCATATTTGTTTACATTCACTGTCTAAATATTTCCCATGAAAACAATTCAACAAATAACCTTCAATCTCATGTCCAAGTACAACAGCTAGTATTTTTAATAAAATACTCACCAATATTGACATCCACGCCAAGGGGCTTTTGACTCATCCAGTTCGCAGGTGGTTGCTGCAATTCCAGTGTGTAAGAAACAGAACCCAAGCCATCCAGAGAAACATCATGATTCGTAACATGTGTCAAGTAGAAGATAACTCTAAATAGTGAATGGGCTATTATTTAAATCGGAATGCAGTTCAAACCAATCATTTTCATCTTTAGCCAATGAACAGCAAAATATCTATTAAATATGATGAAACATAACTTACACTTACAAATTTCCTTCTACTATATTTAAAGCAAAACACCTACAAGAAAATATTCAAATAGTCATAACAATCTAATGAAACAATTAGCATCTAGCCATGTTTGAACCGGTACCATGTAAGGAGCCGGCCTTCCTATCTTCGCTTCTGGGTCAATCCCTAACTCTGGAGTCGCCAGAGGCTCACCTGGACCAGGTGGAAAGTACTGGTACATAACTGGCTCGGCAGTACCTGGCAAGGGAGTTTGCATAGGTGTCTGTACAGGTGTCTGCATTGGCAATTATTAAGTCAAAAAAGGACACTTGTAAGGAATTCATTGATATTTGAATTGAAATGGGAACATGCCATCAATCGCCATACTAAAAAAATAACAATAAATATTTTTTTTAAATGACGTTCAAAAAAATCCATCATTTTAAAGATTATAATTAACTGAGTCAACGTTGGAGACATTTGATATCATCAATGACACGGTGACACCTGAGTTAAACTTGTTGTAATACATTTTGAATGACTTACTGGTGGGAAAAGCATTTCTGCAGTAGGAGTCTCGTATTCTTCAGTTGGCTCATAAGGTACATTGAGATCATGAACTGGGGTGATAGGAGCGTTTGCACCTCTTAGAGCAGAATTAGATGCATGGTCTATTGGCCCTTGTATTGCCCCATTTTGCATCATTTTTAATTCCCAAAGCTGACAAAATTCAGGAAAAAAATAAATAAAACAACAAATCAGAAGCATATGACTCTAGTTTATTTCATTTGAACTCTCACAGCAAGCAGAATATGCACAAGACTACTGATAGGTTATACACGTGATTGTCTTTTCTAACAAGTAAATTGCAAATGAATGGGAAATCATCTACTCTATTCCCCACTCATTCAATACTATTCAAAACGCTTATTCATCCATGGGAATACACATCCATAAATTTTAGCAACAATTCTTACATATATTCTTAACCCTACAAATTTTAAATACATCAGACCTCTATAATATGAATAACCCTTTACACGCACACACAAGTGCCCTGCAGCTTCCATTATTTTAAACAAGTGGTTTGTTCCATGCAACTAGTCAAAATACTCAACCTTAACCATTTGAAAGATTCAGCTTATATGCAGCAGGGAAGCCATTATGTTTTCCATTTCATTAAGCACGTTAAACTTTATAAAAGAAATGATGAAAAAGAGATTTTGGCATTACTGAATAAGTCTGTTTAAAAAAAAACATTTTCTTAGTCCAGATTATTGATACATGGATTTTTCCATATTGCTTTGCCTTGCTAGTCAATGACAATTCAACATATAATATGAGCAGGTTCAAAATTGTTTCCTAAATCTAAATGTTCATTACAATGCTCTAACTTTATCCCAACAAACTTACAGCTATCTTTTCCTTCTTGTTTATGAATTCACATGTGCTATTTCATTGCATTTCAAAGATTGGCCTGTTTCCTTCTTTGCAGTATATGCTGACTAGGATTTGTATGTTTAACAAGATTATCATTTAGTGCTAAATATTTGTTTCTATTTCAAGGAACTTGTAAACATAATGGGGAACTTCTGCAAGAGACGGCGGCTCTGCTGTTTAGGGTTTAACGGTTGAGGGCGACAGAGCCTTAATGCCCTCTGAGGGAGGGGATCCGCCCCCGGGATCCTCGTCCTCAGATCTGCAGGCCTTCCAGGCCCTCATTGCGTCTTATGCCAAAGCCCCCGAGCCCTCAAGATTTGTCAGAAAAACAGCTGAAATCCCTAAGGTAACCGTTTTCGCTCCCTCAGCGCGGCCCCTTGCTCTTAGACTGGCGGACAGAGGATTGACCGGTCAATTCACTGGATTGTGGCCATCCCCAAAAGCCATGCACCTCTGGCTGGAAGCAAATTGGCGCAAACTGATCCAGGGACAAATGTCGGCAGCCTTCTGTGATAAGGGGTTCTTTGCCTTTCTGTTTGAAAAAAAATGAAGATAGAGATCTGATTTTTCGAAGTGGACCTTACTTCATGGGGGCAAGAGGAATGTATTTAAATAAGTGGACTCCTGACTTTAGCCCAGAAAATGATATACCCTCAACAGTCTCAGTGTGGGTAAGACTGCCTTTCCTTCCCCTCCATTGTTGGAATGATGAAACCATAAGAAACATAGGAAACACTCTCGGAAAGTATATTGATCGTGTTGAACCACGAGAGGGCCTACAAGCTTGCGCCAAGCTATGTGTGGAAGTAGATCTGGAAAAAAGACTCCCAGAAGCAATACAACTGAATCTAGACAACTGGTCATACATACAAAAAGTGGACTACGAACAAATCCCCTTCAAATGCAAAGCTTGTCACGAATATGGTCATTTTGCCGAATCCTGCCCTCGAGGCAAAGACACGCAGGACCAACATCCAAAACAAGATCATTGGCAGCAACCAAAGTGGAAAAAAGCAAATGGAAAAACTAAGTCCATCCCGACTCAGAGCCAACAAGAAAAACCCCCAAATCCAAAAGAAACACGTCCAAGCTCTCCACACAAAGGAGAATCAAGTCACAATAGATATGCCGATCTCAACTTAGAAGGAAATGTAGAGGAAATCAGGGAATCCCAGGAAGAAAATAACAGAAAGGGACAAGAAGAGGCGGAAGAAGGGAACAGTAAAGGCAAAGAAAAAGAAAAAGAAGTCTTGGACTTGAGTGGGGACTCCTCAGCAAAATCTCTCCCCAACCAAACCTTGGAGAACCCAGAAATGTCAAAAGAAGAAAGACAGGACACCTCAGATAGTGATTATGATCTGGAGCTTACTCAACCGTCGAACACCAAGAAACCTGGAAGAAAATCCCAAAGAAGCAAAAGAGAATCAACGGCAGACAAAGAAAAAAAACTGGGCATTCAAAAAACAATCGAGGAGGCTCTAAAGAAAGATGGAAAATCTAGGAAAAATAAGGCAGCCCAACATAAGGGAGCAGCATCACAGCCCTCAAAAGGGGGGGCACCAAAGCACACTGATAATTGATAAAAGTCGTCTCCTGGAATTGCAGAGGATTGGGAAGCAAGGTCAAGAAAGAAGAAGTCAGAAAGTTGATTCAAACAGAAAAACCCTCAATTCTCATGCTCCGGGAGACGAAAATGAGGGAGCAGGAAACCCTCAAAGACCTGCAAAAAACTTGGAACAAAAGCGAAGGGCGAGCAGTAAGTTCAAGAGGGGCTTCAAGAGGAATAGAAACTTTCTGGAAGACTGAGGAATTCGAATTAAAGGATCAAGTGCAAACCCAGTTCTGGCTAATGGTCAATCTCCTCAAAAAAGACTCAAGTACACAATACTCCATAATAAATGTTTATATGCCAAATAACTATATAGAAAAAAATGAATGTTGGCAATCCCTTTTGGATCTAGCCACGGAAAATCCCCACAGGAACCTTATTATTGCCGGAGACTTCAATACAACCAGAGGATCAAAGGAAAAACGAGGTGGCTCTGTTGTGAGGGATCAATTCTGGGAAAGGTCGAATGACCTTATATCGAATCTGGATCTTTTTTATGTTCCTTCGAACAAGGGAATGTACACCTGGAATAATAGAAGAGCTGGCCCAGGGCACATAGCAGCAAGGTTAGACAGATTCCTGATCAGCAGTGCGCTCTTGGCACTTCCAGACAAGTCGTGCTCATCGAACCTCCCCTGGGCAGGATAAGATCACTGACCATAAGACTGGTCTTCGAAACCCAAAAAAACTGGGGCCCCATTCCATTCAAATTCAACCCACTATGGTTGGACCGCCCTGAGCTCATCCAATCGATTTCCCAAATATGGAATAAGTGGATCACAGGCTCACCCAATTACATATGGGAGCAGAAGCTAAAATTGGTAAAAGATTTCCTAAAGATTTGGGCAAAAAACTCTTCACAAAGAAAAGCCAAAGACAAAAAGATACAACTGGAAAATCTGCAAGAGGAAATGGAAACTACTGAGATCCAGCAAAATCACATCATACAAGAACAAAAAATCCACAAAGAGTATATACAAGCACTAGCAAAAGAGGAAATCACATGGCGCTTCAAGTCCAGAAGCCTTTGGCTGAAAGCAGGAGACCAGAATACCTCCTTCTTCCACAACCAAGCAAAAGTCAGAAATTGGACAAATCAAATCTCAGAAATCAAAACCCCCGAAGGAGAAATTCTTAAGGACTTCAACCAAATCAAGCAACATGCATCCATGCATTTTCAAAATTTATACACCACGTCCGGCAGGGCTAAGAATCAAATAATTGAAGCCTTTCTCCAACACATACCCAGTAAGATCACAGAGGAGGACAATGCTCACCTAGACAAGCCCATTGAAGAAGCGGAAATTCTAAAAGCCCTGAAACAATTTCAAGAAGACAAAGCTCCAGGTCCATACGGCTTCACTCTACACTTCTACAAAAAATGATGGCACATCATCAAAAAAGACTTAATAAGGATGATACGATTTGCACACAAGGAAAAAAAGTTGGGAGGCACTACCAACTCCTCCTTCCTAGCTCTCCTCCCAAAAGACTTTGGAACCTCTGCCCTGAATCACTTCAGACCCATCTCCCTCTGTAATATTTCCTACAAGATTTTCTCCAAAATAATCGCAAACAGGCTAAACCCCCTTCTTAGATCGCTAATCCTTCCGAATCAAGGAGGATTTGTAGCAGGCCGCAAGATTTGGGATGACTTTATTTTGGTTCAAGAGGCAATCCACGCCAACAGCTCTCGAGGAGACTCAGGCATGGCTATAAAACTAGATATGGCAAATGCTTTCGACAGGGTGGAACATAATTTCCTCTTTAGAGTTCTGGAAAAAATCGGATTCAGTCAAAACTTCATTACCTGGACAGAATCTTGCATTGCCTCCCCCTGGATAGCGCCTCTCCTAAATGGAAGACATGGTCCCTTCTTCAAGGCGTCCAGGGGCTTAAGACAGGGATGCCCCCTCTCCCCCCTGCTTTTTGTGATCATGGCAGAATCCCTAAACCACAATCTAGAATGGGAAAGCATAAATGGCACTATTCCAGGAATCAAAATCGCCCAAGGAGTTAAAAGACTGAATCACTCTCAATTTGCAGATGATACAATCCTCCTGAGCGGGGCCTCAAAAACTTTGGCCAGAAGAATCCTGCAAGTTCTAGACACCTTCCTTCTAGTCTCGGGAGGGCTCCTGAACAAAGAAAAATGCCAAATCTACGCCTAGAATGTTTCTACAGTCATCAGAGCGGGAATTGCTCAAATCATGCGATTCGTCATCACCCAAGACTGGAAATCCTTCAAGTACCTAGGTCTCCTTCTTTGCATTAAAGCGCTCCCGAGCGAGTTTTGGCACCTATCTCTCCAAAAGGTTAAAGAAAAGATGGAAACAGGGGGATCAAGGTGGCTCAATCCAGCAAGAAGGGTGGTCCTGATCAAACTGTTCTCTCGGCCCTCCCTATTTATTAATTCTCTACCCTTCTAACCCCAAAGGGAATTTTAAAAGAATTGGCGCAGCTCATTCGTAAATTTTTGTGGCAAGGAGGAAAAGCCAATCACAAAAAATTCCACTTAGTAAACTAGGACACGGTCACCCTGCCCAAAAAAAGTGGAGGCCTCGGAATCAGAGACCCCGAAGTCACCAACTTAGCACTGGGAGTTCAACTCCTCTAGAGGATAGTCACAGGAGAAAAGGATTGGTTGAAAATGGCTCTCATCAAAAAATACAGACTCGGCAAAAGAAAAAGAAGCATGGATAAACCCCAAACCCTGCAAATAGGTTCCCAAATTTGGAAATTAATAAGGGTTGCTACCCCCTTTTTCAAAGATCATCTTTCCTGGATCCCGGGAAATGGAAAAACAATCTTAATCTAGCAAGACCAAATTTTTGGGGTGGATATTAATCCATGGGAACCAGAGATTAGAGAGTTAAAAAGATGGATGTTGGGTACACGCAAACGCACCCTCTATGATATCTCAGTCTGGAACGAGAATGGCAGCTGGAAGGATTGGGACCTGGGGAGAGTGCTTGAGCACTTGACCAACCAGGCACACCGTGTGACTTTTGTCCTGAAAGGGGCAGCCCCCATCCTTAAAACCACTACAGACAGTCAAGGATGAGGGAAAAACGGATACTCAATAAAAGAAGGATATAACATGTTCCTCTCCATCACGAGAGAATATCAGAATTCAACAAAATGGAAAAATGTCTGGAGTCGTGACTCCCTCCCCAAAGTCAACTTCTTCATCTGGACCCTAGTGCATGAGAAAATCCTAATAGGGGAAAACCTTATGAAAAGAGGCTTCCACGGCCCCTTCAACTGCCCTCTTTGCCAAAGTAGTCAAGACAATATACATCATTTATTCTGAAACTATCCCTTCTCGCAAATTGTTTGGAAAATAGCTTAAAGGGATCTGTCCAGAAAGATAAGATGGCCCTCAACTCCAAATCCCAACCTGGGAAATTGGGACAAGTACTATCAAGGATCCTTTAAGGGCAAGCCAGTTATGAAGCGCATCTGGAGGGCGGTGCCAAAGTTTGTCTGTTGGCAGATATGGCTAACTAGAAACAAAAAAAAATTCCAGGGGACTGTCTCTCGTCCCCAAACAATAGCCGCTAAAGCCAAGCTACTCCTCTCAGAAAGTATGAACTCAAAACCTCTAAAGGTGGAAGATCCAATCAATTGGAATGACCAGGAAAAAGATTGGATGGCAAGTTTCAACCTTAAGACCTCTAAGCACACCTTCGCAACGCATAGATCAAGTTGGCAGCTTCACAGTACCCACAACATAGAACCTTGGATCCAAAAGCAAAAAGTTCATACTCTTTGTTTTGATGGAGCCTCAAAGGGAAACCCAGGGGAGACAGGCGCGGGGGGGGTTCTCTTCAAACCTGGAGGAAAAAAATCCCTAAGTTACCACTGGAATCTTGGGACAGATACAAATAATAAAGTCAAGGCCTACGCTCTCCTAAAAGGTAAACAACTCATCCAGACTCAAAAACTTTGAGAGCTCAACGTTCTTGGAGACTCCAAAAATATAATAAGAATGACAGTCCATGGATCAAACCCCGGAGATCCAAGCCTAAAGCAAGTCATGGATAGAATAAGGGTGGACTCCCGAGACATTAAGATAACTTTCTACCACATAATGAGAGAAAACAACACTGAAGCAGACAAAATGGCAAATGCATCCATTGGGGAAACACTCGGTTCCCCAAGTATAGACGGAGTGACAACCTTAGCCGCCCTATACTAATGATCAAGTTTAACTATGAAATGACGGGGGCCAATACAAGAAGGCGCCACATGGAGGCTTTAAACAGAAACAAAGGGCACATGCATAGGAGAGGAGCCCACATCCCTCGAATCCCAAGTGACAAAAGAGGGCGAGGAAACCCTGCGAAGTTGAGAACGAGTCCACCCAAAACGAGAAAGAGAATCACCAACAGCACAAGCATGAAGCAGGTCGACATCCACGTGGATCAAGACTACCCTGGGCTGAACAAGTGGCATGGAGCACGTTCGAGACTCTTTGTCCGAGGTGAAAAGGTGGCTAACGATATAACCAGAGCCATCATTCTGCGAGGAGGTAAGTCGGACAGCACACCAGAGCTCGTGAGAGATCCTGTCACCAAGCATAAGAGGATGGTGGAATTGGTACAGGAAATCCATCTCGCACAGCACATTTGCCTCCTTGACGTCAGTCGCACCTCCAGACTCGAGTTCATGGCACCTGATGGAACGGATCGCAGGGAGTCACCTTCGAGCAAGCAGGTAAGTACGCCCTATCCATTAATGGACCCATGGGAAATCATGGCGTCGTCCTTGCCCAGAATTTTGGTTATTTGGGTAATTCCTTATGTTCCTTCCTCACCCCTGCAATTCCAGGTTCTTTATATCCTCTTCACTCCCCCTGTATCTCTTGACCTCGCTCTGCGCTTCTTGGTGTCTTCCTTTTCCTCAGAATTACCGCTCTGAACCAAACCTCTCGACTCCCAAGACTCTGGGTCTTCCCTCTCTCCGAGCCTTGGCTAGACTTTGGCCACTTCTCGGTTTCACAGTGTCCACCTTTCACTTTCTGTGGCTCTCGATCCGTCTTCCTCGGAACTTTCGAGACCTTCCAAGAATTGCAGCGTCCCCAGGCCTCTCTGTCCACCCCCCGTTTAGACGGTCTTCCTCGCCCCCACCTGTTCTCCTGCTGCAGACTGGCGACCTCCTTTCGTGTCCGTGGAATTCCATTTGTCTCCTGCAAATAAACCGAGAAATTGCCAAGACTAAAATCTCTTCAACACACGAAACAATGCAACAAGGAAATGAAGCTCCGGTGGATTCAGGAAGCTGGTCAGAGGAAGCATGGGAAGAGGAATGCGACGGGTGTAGCAAAATTAGAGTACAACTTGGAGCAATGGGAGCAAACAGAGCCTTTGAGTTGGAAACGCTTTCCTAGCACAGATTCATGATCGAAAAGCTCCAGGATGAGAGTTACGCCCAGCGCAGCCAGATTGAGGACAACTGCATGAAGATGGAGACAATGCAGCAAATACTAGAGCAGCTAGAAGGAACACAGTCACCTCCAAGCAATCCTGAAGAGCAGCAGGAGAATTCAAGGCATGCACAGTCGAACTCAGTCAACCAAATCCCTGATCTGAACGAGCCGCACCCAGAAAACACGATGGACATGCAGCACGTCAAAATAGAATAGTGTAACTAAGTTTTAGAATCTTAATGTTTTGTCGTATAATCAGCATCAACGGTATCTATTTCTGGAGCTATCCGAGGAATTCTACTTTCAGAAATTTTGTAAAGCAAGGGGGATGTTTCAAACTCTGTTCCAAATTCAATCCCCACTTTTGTAAAAGCCTCTCTCTAAGAGGGAAAACTCGACAGTCTATTCAGACCCTTTTTTTGTAAAATCCGTGGATTCTTCCACACAGCTAATACAAATTTTGCCAGTTTTTGTTAAAAAAAACAATATTTATTTTTATTTCTCAATCTTAGTGGCAAATATCAATCTTTAACAGTTTCCTTTTTCTAACAAGGTCTAATTCTTATTCTTTTACAATATATTTTTACTAAATTTCAGCATTTTCATATGCATATGTTGGTACACTTTCACATCCCATATCTTAAAATGTTGGCGTATTTTTCCATATTTCAAAAGTCATTCTATCTCTCATACCTTTCCCATAATTTCTAGCCATTATATCCCTTGAAGTCTCATACTTGGTAACATTTTTGTAAATTGTTCAAATGTTTTCTGCCAATATTTTGTTTAAAGTTTATACATCTAAGATGAGTGCATTTGACCTACTCTATAGCTTTAATGTGCTGTGCCAACGTACCTGCCATGAATAATGGAGTTAATTCTTCAGATCTACGCTCAAATATGGAAGTATATATAGTTGGGGATAGTTTGTTAACAGAAACAAAAGAGACAAATCTACATCAATAGTCTCAATTCATTTCAAGAGATTTATGTTGACATATCCGCCTAACAAGGAAGACTAGTCAAAGAGGTCAAACAAGAATTGTGCACCAAATTACATAAGAATCTTTAAAAACGATGACGTACTAACATAGAGCATAAAGGTTGATACAGCAAGGCTGTGCTAGCACAGTCCAAAAGATTTAATCGTTTAAAAGAGTAAAAATTGGTGAAAGTTGATCTTGAATCTAAATCCCAATGAAAAGACAAAGACACAAAACAAAGAAAAATGTTACAGTAAAAAACTTTAACACGGTTGACAATTGCAAAAGAACTGAAGAAAAGCTTAGAAGAATAAAGCCAATAGAGAAAAACAAGAATCATGTTTGAGCCCTAAGATAACCATGATGTAGTAGGAGAGCATGTCAATAATGGCCAAGCAAAAAGGGGTTGGCACATCCACAAAGAAAGAATTTGGGGGTGAGGAAGAAACAAACAGAGACCTGACTGAGAAGGGAAGAAGCAATCAATCCCATTATGGATCTCAAGAGAAAAACTGGAAAATGTCAAAACGATCACAAAGACGATAAAAGAAGTCACATGCATGTTAATTATAATCAACATAAATGATATTAAGGGCACATCGAAGTCAATATGAGGGAGACAGAGAGAGGAAGGAAGATACCACATTGTATACAAACAGAAAGATTCTAAACAAGCAAAAAAGAATGACAGGAAAAAGTAGTGATAAAGAAAATTAATACTGATTATACCAGATATATCAACAAAGAGAAGTAAATCAAAAGTTGATGAATCGTATTCAAACCTAGTATAGCAAAAGAAGATCATGCAAGAACCATAAATCTATTCAGAATTTCCAAATTACATCAATATAAGCTAATACAATGTCACCCAACCACGAAAGGGTACTTAGACTAACCTATAAATTCTAAACAACAGAAACCGATTTGCAATTGAGGTGGCCAACTTCGAGAAAAATAAGTGATTGTAAATTGTAATAGGACTACAAATAATTGGGTTCAAAGACAACTGAAGCCTGGGAAGTCCAACAAATTGTCAACTTTATATAACGAGGGGAAAAAATCAAAATTTAAAAACAATTCAAATAACTTTTAGAGATATCAATCAAGTCACACTACTTGAATATTAAGATTTAAGTTAATCAGTCAGTTGTAAAGAGAATATGACAACTAGGAGCCCCAAGGGTTAGCTCAATCGGTTGGTACCACTGTTGCTAGGACGTTGCCGGTAATCCAATGCACTGTGCAGGTCCCTGGTTCGATTCCCACAGGATGAGACACACTGAGTATACACCACCCACTTTACAATGGTTGCCGTCCTCAGATCTGGGGAAGTTCCCAGAAGTTTCCAAGGGAGTTATTTCCAAGGTAAAAAATGCCACCTAGGAAATCAACACAACATAAAGGAACCAAGGTGGCAACTCTAAAAAGGATTCCACAAAGACAATTTCAACATATAAGAAAATAAATATGAGATTTTATTCAATTTCTCATGTTTTATAGCAGATCTGAACATACAAGAAAATAAATATTATAGTTTATTCAATTTCTTTGGGGCCACATCATTTCTACCAGGAAAAGGTCCGATAAAGGACAGCCCTTAGGGTTTACTAGATATACCAAACAGAGCTGACAATTTTAAGTAATCACGCTGTCAGGGGATAATAGGGCAAGCTGAAGGCCTCACCCTAGAAGGCTGCAGCTGCTTCCGAGGCTGGTTCAGGAAGGCAGCTCGGGAAGAAGGGAACAGGCACCGTTGAAGGACCTCAAACACTACAGAGCATGCAGAAATGTTTTCATTGTAGCTACCCAAATAAGAGAATAAGTACAGCAAGCCCTGGCAGGCCTGGGAACAAAGGCTAGACAGCCTTCATCAGATCCTTGAACATTTGCAAACTTGCTGAAAGATCCGTCCATTCAAAACATTCAAGAACCAAGGACAATCTGAGCCATACAAAGAGAGCTGTACAACATAATGACTACACCATCCGCAATTTTTCCAATCAGCTGTGGAGAAGAATCAACACCTCACTGGAGGAAACCCTTCCCCCCCCCCCAATCAAGAACAGATTGAAAGGTGACTACGCCAAATGACCAACAACAAGCTCCCAACAACCAAAATTTGCAGGTTTGGCTTTCCTGTTCTACTATGAGTAAGGCCCAAATTGGTTTCTTGTCACAGCCTGCAATCCTTTTGTAAATGTAGTACTTGGAAATGAATGCTCAGTTTATGTTTCAAGGGTTAATCTAAAATTCTGTTTGAAGCCAATTGGTAAGGGTGAAGCTAGAACCCTGGCCATCTTTTGTTTTACATCTTTAGGACTTAGATCAGTTATGAACTCAGAATATGTTTGCTTGATAATCAGGAAAGTCAAATGGCACGTGCTTGATCTTACGTACTATGTATGCAGAGTCCCAGTTATGGGACCTGTATTAATATAACATTTTCTCATTTTTTCAGAAAACAATGCTGGCAATAGAACATATAGTGTCGCCAAGATACAGTTTACATTTTCACATCTGAAAGCAGGGTTTATCTAGACTTTTGGACCAACAAAGTCTTTCGGTTTCTCCAATGTTCTGCTACTTCAACAAACAACCTTGTATGGCATCTTACTGGGTTAATGTGAGCAACCACTATGGCCATTATTTTCTGCTGTTTTTTGGTAGGTCTGGCTCAACCGAGCTAATCTTGAAGAGGTTTGCTCTTTCATGATGACTATGACTAGACGAGCGCTTCCATTAAAAAACATAGAGAGCATGATGATGCAAACTTTTATGCTTTAATACCTCTGCAGGTATTTCATTTCAGTGCCTTTTCCATATTTTCGAACAATAAACAGAAATTTTAAGATGAGAGAGTTACCGCTTGGACTTCATTTAGGACACTGTCATCTAAACCCTCATTCTGAAATTCTGGCCGCAGACTTTTGATAACACTGTCAACCACGTGTACGTAAACACTGGAGACGCTAGCGGCCATCTCTCGCTCCTTGACGACTCCCTTTGAAAGAGCCAGTGTGCCAGACGGAGTCATACCCTAACCCTCCGGTAATCGACTCGGGCTGCCAAGAATCCCCCACCTGCAAATCTCCACAACGACATTTTCTTCAAATACAGAAAGAAAACACAAATCTTTTATTAAAAGCCATCAAATCTCGATTTGCTGAGACTGATATATCAAGTAACATCAAGTTCTACTGAATTGATGTCAGATTCCATGTAAATGGATCGCCACAATGGCACTGCATTGGCAAAATCTGGAGCATGATAATAGTATATGGGGGAGGGGTTTGAAATTAATGAAAAGCGTGATTCAGTCCAGCTGATTTTTCCGGAAACAAAAACCCTACGTGGTGATTGAGATTGAGATGATGTTACTGGGCGAAAAGCCTGAATCCCAACACCAAAACAGATCTTCTTCAATCATGGCATGGCCGTCACATGGACTACCCAGCTCAAGGCTCCCTCTGCCTCCTGCTACTGCTGCTGCCGGATGAATGAATAGAGAAAGGAGCAAAGAATCCACACAGAACAGGTAGCTATGGGAAGACTATGGAATTTCAAAGTGTGTGTATATAAATACGTTTGCATTTGCTTTATATCTGTCCGAAATCTGAAATAAGCTAAAAAAATATCAAGGTCAGTCCAACTACAACTAGGTATAAGCGTCAATTTAGCGTGGGAGATTGAGATTTGACTTGGAATACCTTCGTGAATTACCCCCTCGCGCTCCCTCATGCCAAATTCATTCATGTGCACGTGTTTTATATTCACACGCTGCTACTGCTGTGAGTATACGAGTTCCTAAATATTTTGATAGCTTGGGAGGGAACAGGATAACCAAAATGTAGCTGTTGCTGTGGTGTGTCCAGTCAAAGGGATGAGGCGGTAGCATCGTTACAATGGTTCGTGGCATTAAAGCGGATACCATGGGCTCTTGGATTTGTTGTACCAACGACACAAAAATAAGTGGAACCTTTAATTTTAATATTAACATATAAATATATGTGGTTGTGTGTATTAAAAATAAATATTTTTTTTGTTTTCACCTAAAAATGTTTTTTATATTATAATTATATAAAAAGTTATTTTCAAGACACAACGACAATCAAATTCAACAACTTCTCAACAAAATCAGTAGTCCTCCAAATTAGTGTTATTTTACAATTTACATCAAATTCAACAACTTCTCAACAAAATTAATAATTCCCCAAATCAATGTTATTTTACAATTTACATGCACCAAAAGTATGAATAATATAACACAAAATAAATAAAAATTAAAAATTAAAAAAGTCTAAGTATCTTTCAAGACCCAAGACACTTTCCACTATGTGATAATAGAAAACTATGTCTCCCATAAGATCGAGCACCTAAATATATATAGGTGGTTGTGTATCCACTACATTTACATGATGTAAATTTTATATCGAAAGAGTTATTTATTAGTTTCTGAAAGCAATAGTGAATTTGCTATTGATTTGACATTAATTGTTATTGATTTGACATAAATTTCTATTGACTTAAAAAATTTCCATAAAAAACTTAATGTTCTACATAAGAAATAGATTTTTTATTTTTTAATCTATAAAATAACTTATATTTTTAAACTGTTATTGGTTGAAAAGTTTGAGGTGTTATTGTGGCCTTCAATTTAAATTGATAATTAGTGTATGTTGTGCAAAGTTATACATTAAACATTGATTTATTTTATTTTTTATAAATATTCAAAAATATATATTTGACATTTCATTGGTTGTTCAATTCGAAGCGTTATTGTAGAGTCGACGGCGTATCTTTTTGTGCCTTCCACCGCAATGAAAAAATTCAATAGTGCCACATTATTGCAGTATTGAATGCGTTGTTACTAAAAATTAATGTGGAAAACAATAAAATAATATTGCAGATGTTTATTCCCGACGCTTTAGGTACATGCATGTGGCTTACAAGTCAAGGTAGAGTTAAAGCTCCATCTGGGCAGTGGGGAGGATGCATTATTTGGGGAATTGTAAGCTTTGGAGATAGGGGACGCGGGGAGCTCTCGGTAATGGAAGGGAAGCAAATCCAGCGAACTGGGAACCACACAGTACGTCGCAGTTTGAAATTGTCCCGGATGGATCTATTTCGTTTCGAGCAAACTGTCGGGTCGTTCTATTTTGTTTATGCAAGCGGCAGGGTGTAATTTGACATTAAAAACTTCAGGAATGGCCCATACAAAGTTTTAAACTATAAAATTTGCACTTTTAAATGACAATTTCGAATTCTTCAAAGCTGTGTCCAAAGAAGCGAAATTTGTCGCTGTTGAGAGTTAACCTGGCAAGATTTTAGCATAAAAATGGTCTAGAATGATAAATTTGTATGTTGGAAGGTCGAGTTTGGCCGAACAAACTCAAAAACCAGTTGAAGATCTCTATAAATGGTAAAAGAATGTTGCATTTGTGAAATCTGGCATATTTATATTTTGAAGATCTCTATAAATGGTAAAAGAATGTTGCATTTGTGAAATCTAGCATATTTATATTTTGAAGATCTCTATAAATGGTAAAAGAATGTTGCATTTGTGAAATCTGACATATTTATATTTTGAAGATCTCTATAAATGGTAAAAAAATGTTGCATTTGTGAAATATGGGATATTTATTTACGATAGTGTGGAGGTGTGTTGTGATTATGTTGTTTCGGAGTTGTTTTGGAATACAGTAGAAAAAGCGATAATAGTTTGTGTTTTCAAGAAGCTTTAGGGTTCTGTTAATTGAAAAAGCGATAATAGTTTGTGTTTTCAAGAAGCTTTAGGGTTCTATTAATTGAAAAAGCGATAATAGTTTGTGTTTTCAAAAGCTTTGGGGTTCTGATAATTTAGAGCTTAATTTAGATCTCTAATTCGGCGAAGAGGGTTGGGATAGAGATGAAAGTTATAAATACATATGAAACTCTCGTTCTGCTTATCTTTATCAGGGTTTGTAGGTTACAGTTTTCCATTTTTTTTCGATCAGGGAGGCCCCTCTGAAAGCCCCAATCGAATCGAATTATAAATATACCGTCGAATGAGCACATTAGATCACTGAAGTTGTGTTTTTTAATGTTTGAATTTGCAATTTTTGGCCGCGATTTAGGGGCATTTTCGCAGTCAGGAACATATTTGTCCTGAATTGTCCCAAATTGTACCTTTAAAAAAAAGAGAGGGTAATCAAGATTAGGAATGGCCCAAATTTGTTCATTTTTACCTCAAATTGGGGGAAACTCTGGTCTTGAATTCAAGTTCTATTTTCTTGGAGCTTTGGAGTGAAATCCCACTCGCACTGGCCCAGACATCGGTGGTGAAGAGTTGTCTCATCAAATGCACTCGACCAAAGGGACCTCAAACAAAAACAATAGTAGTTCGATCGACCACGACCTAGTAAAACTATTTTCTTCCCCGGTCATAGTATTTTTTTCTTGTTTTACGTTATTACGTATTATTTGTTTCTCGGGAGCCTGCCTGAGGGTAAATACTTTGTGAAAAATTACTTTGTAAATCTTCCTGGCAGTCGGTATATGCTTTGAACCGGTATCTTCTTGGTGGCCAAGAAGATTTACTTTGTGACAGCAGCCAGTATATGCTTTGAACCTGTCTGAGTTTACAAAGAAATTCGAAGTGTTTTCTGTAGCTGTATGCATTTAAATGGTGAATGGATTTCTCTCTGTTTTCAAACAATTCTTATTAGAGGGTAATTCTTGCCTCTCTATTGTGTTGAGGGTAATTCTGGCCTCTCTATTGGAACAGTCAGTGAACTATACTCGGCTCCCTCAGTGAATTGTACGAGGGTTCTTTCCGTGCTAATGAATTTGTGCTATGTGGCGCCCATTCAACCATAGTTGTCTGATAGGCGAAAAGTGGCAGTCGATCGGGCGTCAGATATCAGCAAGTCCACCGTTAGATCGACGACAATTGGCATCCTGTTGTGCGTCAGATCTCTTGTAGATACCCATCGGATCGACGCCAAGTGGCAGTTTTCCGGGCTTCTGATCTATTGCAGGATGGTCGTTAGATCGACGCCAAGTGGCAGCCTATTGGGCGTCCAATCTCTGGCAAGTCCACCGTCGAATCGATGCCAAGTGGAAGCATGATGGGTGTTCAATCCCTCGCGGGTCCACCGCGGGATCGGTGCCAAGTGGCATCTTGTTACGCTTTCGATCTCTAACAGGTCAACAGTGGGATCGATTCCCAGTGGCAGCCTGTTGGGCGTACGATCTCTTAAGGGATGGACGTCGGATTGGTACCAAGTGGCAGTCTATTGTGTGTCCGATATTTTGCAGGACGACGTATCTCTCGGGATTGATGCAATATCTCTCGGGATTGACGCGATTATATACGCAGGCGACGTATTTTTGTGCCCGATGTAGGTGACTACATACAATATGCGTTAACATCTGTCCATTGGACGGGGTGACGTCTATAATGGCCGACTCAGTGGAAATATTGTCTTGTCAACTCCCGCAACGGAGGAATCATCAAGTGACTAGTGTTCTTGCCGAAAATGATAACGATGAGTGAGAAAAATAATTTATTTTGCTCATATTTCCAAAAGAACAAACTAACTGTGAGTGAGAATTAATTTGGTTTGCTCATCTTTCCAAAAGAACAAGCGAACCATCTTTAATTTAATTCGCGTAACTAAATATACTGGAAAAAGTTAATTAAACAAAAAAAGAAAAACTTTACTCACGTAATTATATTATGTAAAAAAACTAAAATAAAATTAATCTTAACTAAATATGTTAATTAAAGTTACTTAAGAAACTATTTAATCTTTGAAAAAGTTTTAACTAAAAAACCATTTAATCTTTGGAATAGCTTTAACTAAAAAAACTAGTTAATCTTTGAAAAAGCTTTAACTAATTAATTATGTCAGGCATAAAATTCAAGTGAAAGTGAGTGCCTTTGCAGCCTCTGCTATCTCAGTTTTTGTTGCRTTCTCTTTACCATACGCAATGTTGTCTTTGATACTGCCTGCAAATAGAGTGGGCTCCTTCCCTACAAGGGCTATGTGTTGTCTCAGAGACCTCAAATTAAAGCTTCTRATGTMTTTCCCATCAATGAGTAGAACTCCTTTCAACGAATCATARAATCTCTCTATCAGTCTAATGATGGTGGACTTACCGCACYCGCTTCCCGCTCCTTCTTCCCGCTCCTTCATTTTCAAATTTCAATCTTACCTGGCAGGGACTACGCTGCCATGCAACTCTTATTTATCTTAATCATTTAACTTTTATAATAGATATGATTAGATTTGACCATACAAATGAGTATAGTGATGTTCACCAAAGGACTAATAAATTAGTTATAGTTACATTTTGGAATATTATTAATTTATATGAATAATCTTGAATAAAATATTTTTTTAATATTTATTTAGATTTGAAGTTAAAATAGATTTATATTAATTTTAATTAATTTGTTTATTTTATATTAATTTATATATTTATATCAATGTATTTGTTATATTAATAAGATATTAAACTTTTTTGAATGTTATTGTTATTAAAATTTATTTTAACTCTTCATTTATTAATTTACAAGTATTAAATTTTTTTAGATGTAATTTTTTTTTTTTTGTAAGTAAGATTGTATAAAAAAAACCTGTCAAAATCAGAGATTACAAAATTCTTCCTTTGTTCCAGGTTGTAAACATTGAGTTGCCCCAAGGGGAAACCAACTCAGCCAGCCGAACAGTTCCAAAGTTTAAGTCTTAAACTGTTAAACATAACAAAGTTTCTACTTACATATAATAAAAGCAAAATTCAAGCCCCTAAGGGTGGTCAGCTTAATAGTAATAGACACAGACAATAGTTGATATAGGTGGCATTCATGAGGCAAAACCGCAGTTAAACATGTAGCATAATAAAGTGTACACATGTACATATCACGTAGTGGGGCTGTAGTGCGGCCACGCGTCCATGAAGGAGGCGTCGAGTGTCGAGTCCCCAAGAGGAGCCGGCTCCTCCTTGACTGGTGTCCCGTCCATCTGCATTGCGTCCTCCGGCTGGACTAGTGGCGCGTTCTCCTCCTGGCTTGGTGTGTCGTTCTTCGGAGTCCCCAGTGAGGGGGCTGGTGCCAATACTGGTGTCTCAGCACCTGCTGCGTGAGTTTCTCCTGCTGGGGGGTGGTGGGCACCCTGCAATGCTGAGAGCAATTGCAGGAATTGTGATGCTTTTCCATCTAGAATCTTCAGGCAAAACCAAAGATAATGTTGTCCCCAAGAATTCAAGCCAGTCCATCATGTATGCAAACGACGATGACAGGGGCGGGAGGCTGTCGGGAGTATGAGTCAATTGTGCCAGGAAGGAGAATGAGGTAGGCGAAGAAGAAGAGGAACTGTGGGAGGGTGCAGGTGGGGGGAAAAGGGCCAAACGCGATTGACTGGAATGCCATGCCGAACCTCGTTTGGACTTCCCTCTCTGCCTTGGCATCTCTGAAACACAATGAGGGCGGAAACGACCAGGAGGGAGCGACAACAGGCAAAGGAGTTGTTGGGCAGGAGGTCGAGCTCTGGAGAAATCAACCCAAAGACAATGAGGCATCCAGAACATCTGGTGCAGTTCATAAAACCCGAAGAGTTGGTTCGTTCCATTAAACCAACACACGAGCAGAGTAAAAACATAACAATGGCGTTGGTCCATCGAAGGGACGACAAGGTAGAGCAGGGCGCACTGAGAGTAATGGCGCCCTGTCTCATGCAAGGTTGACTTAAAAGCATTAAGGTGGCAGGAGGGGGAGGCACTTGTCCATCACGTGGTTGACGCCATGGTGGCTCTCTCATGGTTGTTGGGTATGTGTTATATTATTTGCATGTGTGTGTGTGGGCACGTCATATTCGACAACTATGTCTGACGATCCCTCTAGTAGTGCTCTTTGTGTCGTGAGCGTCGGGTGCTTCCTAGGGGGGTCCCAAGGTGGGGCAGGTATGCCCCCCCCTGGTTACGCGCAGCGTTCGGCACCGGGCGGTAGCCCGGGGCCGACGGGGTTCAAGTCAGCGCCCCGAAAAAAATAATTGGGTGGTTTTTCCTATGTTTAGCAGATTTTGCTATTTTTAGCGGTTTTCTAAATTAATCCTGGATTAAGGGATTAGGGTTTTGGTATCTACAGAATACCTTAAAAAAATGTATATATTGTATGGTGAATGGTTAAATTCGATATAATGAATATAAGAAAGGTTTTCCCCGGTTGAGGGTTTCCGGTATAAATCTCTGTGTACTATGTGAATGAGGCATTGATTAATTTTTGTTTTATTTAAGAATCTATATGCATTGCTTTACTTCATAGGTTTAAAACTTACATGTGGTGTCGGAGCTCGTTTTTGGCTTCAAAGGGACACCTTTGTTGTTGGGGGTTTGGCTCGGTCTTGATAGATCAAGTTTATCTTGGGTATGTGATAAACCTGGGTTTAGTGGGAGCTTTTGCAGTGGTGATTTGAGTGTAGAAAGAGGAATGGCGAGCTCTTCTAGAATCGAGATAGAGAAGTTCAACGGTAAAAACTTTGAGCTATGGAAGCTCGAGATGGAGGACCTTCTTGTAGACAAAGAACAATGGATCCTTGTGGATCCTGGTACACAGCCTATTGGTACATCGTCTACTAGCACACAGGCTATTGGTACACAACCTGCTAGTACACCACCTACTGGTATGTCGAAGGAAGATTGGGAGAAGTTGGACAGAAGAGCAAGGAGTACTATTTGACTCTACCTGG
>ML794609.1:150078-197722 GCA_009831015.1 Picea engelmannii
TATTGTGATCATCATTGAGTGCCTTGTAAAGAATTTAAAAGAAGCATAATTGTTTAAGCACGGTAACAACTGATTCACCCCCCCGCTCTCAGTTGTCCAACAGGGACCCCTATGTATCTTTATTGTTTAATTTCAATATTCCCTTGTACCTCCATAAACTTAATATGCATGCCATACCATAAAATAAATGCGCATCCACTAGCCCCAATAAAATAAACATGTCATAAATACACTTGTGACTCCCAAAATAACTTAAATATGTTAAAAATAGATCGATATTGTCTGTTGTCCAAAAATTTAAGTGTATATATGTCTATGAGTCAACTGCAAAGTAAAGAGCCATCATAAAATAAACTTAAAAGTCATATTTTTTTATGGGAGGTCGTCCTCCTCTATTCACTGCTCTAAGATGATGCCATCATGTGTGTCTATAAGTATGCCTTAGCATTCTTTCTACTTTCATTTGTCGATGCTTCAGGGTGCATATCACCAAAAGTGATGTTTCTTGGCTCAAGCTTTTGGGGAATGGAGTGAGAAGTAACAGAGTGGGAAGATTTTTTTTATGAACCAGAGCTAGGTGAGTAGATAGGCTACTTTCCTTTACTTGGCTTGGGCTCGAAAGCTAAAGCTTTATGGATTTTGGGTTGTTGATGTGACAATACATGTGAGGCCATTGAGATAATAGGTTGAAATGGTTGCTTAGGAGGAGGTGGAGGTAACGATAGTGATACAGTAGGCCAACCACTGAAATGAAGTTGAAAATCATGATCTACTTCATTCCAGCCACCAATAGTTGGAATCTCATGTTGCATAGACACAATGGGTTGTGCAGGAATGCCATCGATGTTGGTGTTAAGAGGAAAATCTCTATGGAAAGGGGTAAACCACAACAGATGGAACGACACCTAGAAATCAACTATAAAGTCAAGTATGCTAGATAAATAGAAATGATAACAAGAGAAGACTAAGAGCCTACCTCGTCCAGATGTCCGAAGAAGACCTTGGTTTAGCTCATGACCAAAATCTTGATGCCTACAACTTGTCCTTGACAATCAAGTTATACAAGCATATATAAATTATATAGAAAGTTAGCATATAAATTAGCATAATCCATTAACATGTATAACAAATATGCCCATGGAAAGTAATGTAAATACTTGCGACATATAATTGGACGAGAAAAGAGCATTTCTATTAATGTAATCAACAGAAGTACATAGGTGACAAACTTTTGTAACGACACATATCGGAATTGAGAAGCTAAGTCCCTCCAACTAGGCCTTCACCACTTCAATGCTCCATAAAGGCAAGCTCACAAGTAGTAGAAGAAATTGAGTTTCTCCTTTTCAAGATAGGAAGAGCTTGGGGGATGAACACAAGAAGTTCAAACTTTCAAGGACAAAGGGATGCAGACTCAATATGAAGTGAAATTTCTCTAGAGTGTCTTTGCTCTCAATGATGTGTGTGATCAAGGCTTGTACATGGCTCAATTCATAGCCTCCAAATGGAATTGAAGGATCGGGTCAGAGCGTTTCTAGTATATGGAAGGTCAAGGATCATGGATCTCGTGACATGGCATCGAAACCTGACATATTTTTAATTTTTGAGCACAAAACCCTATTTACGCGAGTTGTGATGGAGCAACCTGCGTATATGCGAGTTGTCTAACTATAGCCCTCTTATATTGACAAAAAATTGTATTTTTAACTTTAGAGTGAACAACATGGGGATTCTTGAGTCTGTAGATGGAAATGGAAGGCCATCAAAGCAAGATGCATGGAGTGTGGAAAAAATTGCTATAACAGATGCCCCCTAATTACGAGGTTAGAGAAGCAAATGCAATGGCCAAAATACATTATAATTCCCATAAGTGGAGTAATGAGGACACATCTAGAAAAACTAGTTACTCATGAGAATATTACAATTCATCTTGACTCTGTACACATGGCTGCCAAACTGAATTTCATTGTAGATCCATGTGGATATATATCAAATAGTTTTTCATGGCCATGAATAAGAAATACAATGTGGACGCATGCCATAGGCTGTCAGAGTCATGAACAAGACACAATGGAGTCCAGTCTCAAAATCAACTGAAGATGTATGTACACAATGGAGTACAATCTGATCTTCCATGATCACTGAAGCCGTATAGGTACTAGTCCGATGAAAGACAACAACAAATATGAGATCCTACTACCATGAAATGGAGGTATTCTACACTATCCATCTACATCATGTGAATAAAAGGGTTGAATTCAAACATAACGAGACTTCATTTGATTATCCGTCATTGAGGTATACCATTAACAAACGTGAGACAACCTACCAATAATTAAAGTAGGTGTCAAGGCATCAAGTACATTCTACAAGTGTGAATAAGGGTGTTGAGGTCAAACACTTGAAGAATCCATCTATCAGGAGACCTTAATGTATTCCCAATTGTCAATGATGGGAGAACTTGTCATTGATGACTGCAAGCCTCTAGGTACTCATATAAATCTAGATCTTGATTCCAGAATAGATGAGTTGAAGTCGATGGAAGGAGACCCGTTGAAAAGATAACATAAAGGCATCTCTCATAATCCAACGTGAGGTGCAAAGCAATAGCTTGATGATTAGGAAGAGATCGGATGAATATGATGTTCATGAACCAACTACCATGTGCATCTCTCGCATGCACCAGATGCAAGTAGTACACGAAAGAGACCATATGACTAGCAACCAATAATGAAAACTATTGACAAAGGAGAGGAAAACAACAATAGGTTCTAATGGAATCCAAGACATTGCATAAATACCAATGTGTGAATATATGTATTGCCATCGAACACAAGGGAAACACCCCAACCGGTGACCAATGGAGAGATGGCAACTGTTGGGTTCAAGGTCACCTACCAATAATGAAAGTAGGCCCAGGGTGCAAGGTAGGAAAACAACTTCATGTGATTTTGAGGTTCACTTGTAAGGGGATGGCCGACATGCAAAGTCAAGAGTTATGAGAAATGGTTGACACAAGCTTAGACTTCCTTTGAACAAGATCACGAGACAAATGAATAACTCATGCATCATAGACTTATCACTGATCATTGACAAAAGTTTATGATGTAGGAAGCATCAACAAACTCTATATAGGGACTGGAAGAGTAACTAGTTGGAGGAGTATACTCTGCGTAACGAGGTCAGCTTCCTAAGGTCATGCTAAACCCTAATCCTGGACGAAATGGACTCAAGAATTTGTGCTATGTTCAAAGGTGACACGACTGCTACCTATAGAAGATAATATTATTTTCCCGCCTGTCTTTTTTTGTTTTTTCATAGGCGAAGAAATGTTATGATACAGGATAAGAAATAAGTGTCGCGAGTAAGCAACTAGTTATGAGCAACATAACATACCTACGCTCAATGCAAGGAACTGCATGTGGGATATGGATACTCGGGGGGATGTTTCCTCTACGGATAAAGAGATGCCAAGTTGCAAAGCATATATAGAAGGCATTGCTTGGCTAATGCTAAGAATTTTTGGGTCAAAAGGGCTTATAACGAGAAAGCGAGAGACGACATTAGGCTTAACAATCAAAGCAAGATACTGGGATGAAATTACAACTTAACTCAAATGTATAAAATCCCCTAGGCCCGAAAAAGTATAAAATAATACCCGGGAGAACCCTTATAGCCAATGGTGACTAGAGTATTCCTTTTTCGTAAGTAGTCTATTTGGTCCGGAAAAGGGTTAAACTTATACCAAAATAGACATCCTTTCAAAGCCATTTAATGAGTATGAAAGAGACAAGTTCACTCGACAATCTTTTCATTTTTTCGAGAGTTGGAAAAGAGATTAACCAAGACTCGATGGGAGTCCCATAGGTAGTGGTCATAATTAGATTGAGTAAGATCAATGAGGGTCGAACACAATGTCATACCAGGACTATAAGAGACTCCCAGACCTATGGAGTAATTTCTTCATGGGCACCAAATGACAAAGGTGTTCTAACTAGGGTACCCATGTTTGGTAAGTCTCTACCGCTCAATAATGACACTTCTAGTAGCAGAAAGAAGGTTCTGCGTCACTACCAAATGGGTTCATACCTAGTGCATATGAATCATGGTCATAAGATAATGCAAAAATGCAAAGCAGGGTGAAAACCTACCCTATATTCCAGTGATGGTAAATATCTATCGGAGGCATGAACACGCTGAAGAGCATTGGAAATCCACGAAAACCTAGACAAAACCACTTCAAACTAGGCCTTCTACTGCTCAATTAGTTCATTTGGTTTCAAAAATATGAAAGACACGGTAAAAAACTATAGAAAGCATATGATTTTTTTTACAAATAGTAAAAAACATGACATTTACCATGTCATTTGAGTTTTTTCACCCACACAATGCATTTTAGGCCATTTTACCCACGATCTTCCATCGACGATTCTAGGAGCTATGATCGACAGAATTGCAAACTGTCAGTACCAAGTAAGTTCCTATGCTATCCTCTTTCATTTCAATGGTTAAATTTCTAGTTTTAGTGTCCAATTTTTTAGTATTAGAGGCCGTAAATTAGAAACTAGGGTGTACGCGGGCTGTAGTTCATCGGGTCGCATACACGACCTCATGTACGTGGGAAAGGTAAATTGTACTCGCATATATGATGCGCTATACGTGACTGTCATAAGAGTAGCCCGTGTACAACTTCGTGAGCAAGTTTTTTGAAGAAATTAACTCAAAATTCGGTGTTTCCTTTGGAGGATGGTGATTGAATGGAGGGAAAGCGAGCATGAGAAGGTGGATGTTGTAGTAGAAAGAGATGTGAGGGCGCAATAGGCTTTGCAGAGACGTGGGATCTATAAGTTTTGTGCCATAAAAGGGATGAGGGCCCAAGTGAGGTTGCTCCAAATACTGATAAACTATTGGGATCCAGAGACCGAGGCATTCAACCTTGATGGGCAACCATTGAGGATTGAAGTGGACGATATCTACTTCATAACATGATTATATCTCTGGGGCGAGGTTGTGAATCTCAAATCCCAAGGGGCTAGAGGTGGGAGGACTATGGAGGAGTACATCGCCACCTACTGCATTACAGGTATAGAGAAAGTGGGGAGACAACTCCCTAGTAGGGTGATTGAGAACCTGAGTCTGAAGATCGTCTTCCTAGTACTCACACATATATTAGGATCAACTTCACTACATTAGGCATCAAGGTCGCTCATGTTCTATGTTGTGGAGTGTTTGAGACCCGTGATTTACGATTGGTGCACCTCATTACTGGCTAGTATGAAGAGCCAATTGATGGATTACAAACTCAACAAGATGAGGAACTTTGGGTTCACATCCATACTGTGTAGTTTTTTCTTCGAGAGAGTTCTAGCTCTTAGCTCGAAAGTAGAGATTACTCCATATGATCTACACAATCTAGACATGTCACGGTGGACCGAGGTGATGCGGAGGCTAGGATGTGGTAGGGTGCCAACCCCTTACAGCAATGAGTTCTTCCATTGGTGGCGACGACATATCATCGTGATCGATGACTACCCCTATGAGGGGATCAAGATATGCCATTTCCACCGGGATCTGCCTTTGGAGAGATGGTTGAGCATTAATTTTATATATTTCATTTTTTTTGTGTGTTTTTTCAATTTGATAGAGGCAAACAAAAAACACAAATATTTTTGTATGGTATCATGATTTAATGGTTATTTCTTTTACATAGACATAGTAGGTCCACGGTGACCAGAGGGATATCCATGACATCGACATAGAGTTTGAGGAGATGAGATGGTAGGCAGGGATGTAGAGATATTCCTTGAGAATGTGAAAGGAAACCTGTCTTGTTTGACACATCGGGTTCCTATGGTCTAGGTGGAGGATCTGCCAGAGGTGATGCAAAGACAGGTGGTGGGTGTACCCCGTGCATGGTTGAGGTTATTCCGGTGTCTTGCAAATTCCATAGTGTGTTATCATGACATGCACCTAGGACCTCAGGCATAGATTCCATGTTTATGTGATGTATCAATCATATATGTATTCTAGGGCTACAAGCCCCATTTTGTACTATGACACCGTATTTTTTTTTAAATATATAAAAAAATTATTTTGGTTTTCAAATTTACTTGCATATATTATAATAGATGTATGAATGTATGTTTTTATTACTTAGTTATGTGAGAAATGCTAATCTAAAAAGTAATTAGCATATGCATTAGATACGTGATTAAAACTTCTAGGTACATGATTGCAAGTAATAAAATCAAAATGTCGTTCTAAAAGTCGTACCCGAAGGAAATGTCGGAGTAGTGTAAGATCTCTGAACGGATAATTTTCGTTCAATTGACATTCAACTAACTGGGAATTCGGGGGAACTTCTAAAGATCGAACAACATGTGAAATGGCGTTGCACAATAGATCTATAACAACACTATACTCAACCACATTGTTTGTTGATGGCCCTAGACAAACTCCACCTGAAGACACCAGTTGTCCCTTGGGTGAATAGATAACCCCAGCAGTGGAAGCCATGTTCCGAGTATGGAAATTGGCACCGTCTGCGAATCCTAAGAACACTGACGACTCCGTTGACATCTTCCAACCAAGGGAAAACTCAATAAGAAAGCCGTTGACGCAAACAAATAAAAGCGAAATAAATATATACACTAACATACATTAGTATACAAAGGCCACACTTGAGCTCGAAGGTTCAAGCGTAATATTGTTTAAGATAGAGCCCATTTCTAGGCTCATACAACACATTCCCTTCATAATATTCTAATTCGTAGGCTCCTTTTTCAAGGACATGTCTCACGATGTAAGGACCGTGCCACATGGGATTAAACTTTTCTTCCCCCAACTGTCGTTTAGCTTGGTCATATAGAAGAACCAAGTCACCCTCAACGTACATTCGAGGACGAACAAACTTATCATATTGGACCTTAACACATCGTTTATTTGCCTCGATGGCCACAGTGATATCTCGATGTTGCTCATCAAGCTGCTCTAGGTCTACAAGGCGTTCTTCGAGATCGATCGTGTCAGGTAGGAGCTCTATTGCCAACTTGAGAAAAGGGATTTCACATTCAATAGGAAGGATCGACTCCACCCTGTGAACTAACTGAAACAGTGAGAAACCGATGGAAGTCTTTATCGTGGTTCGATACACCCATAGTGCAGGGTAAATCATCACATGCTAGTTAGATTTAGTCTATCTGACAGTCTTTTTCAAAATGGTGTTGAGAGATTTATTCACGGCCTCTACTTGTCCATTTTCCTAGGGATAGTAAGGTGACAAACGATCATGTTTAAAACCCAGTCTAGATTCTAACTCTGTCATCATTTCATTCTGGAAGTGACTGCCATGATTAGTGACAATATCCTTCTCGATTCCAAATTGAGCTATAATCTGATTGAATACGAAAAAATGTTGCAGTCTCACCATCAAATTTAACGGTAGGCATGGCCTCAACCCATTTAGTAAAAGAATCCATGGCCACAATAATGTGATGATGCCCCCCAGCCGAAGCTAAGTTGTAATCCATGAAATCCACCCCCCACTTACAGATGAGACCTACGGTAATGGTTGGGTGCACAGGGGAAGGATGTGAGCACATCTTACGAGGGAAAACCTAGCAAGGGTGACACTTCTTGACTGCTTCAATGAAATCTTTAAAAATCGACGACCAAAAATAACCAACTTACAATATCTTTTGGGTTGTCGCAAGTGCGGATAAGTGACCACGACATGCCCCACTATGGCAGTCATTGAGAACAACTTCAGCCTCTTCATGAGTCAAACAACGATGCAAAATAGCATCTACCCCTCGACGATATAACGTATCATTGTTAATAAGGTAGTTTTTGGCATGATGGCATATGCATCGTTGGTCGTCTCTCGAAAGATGTTGGGGAAGCTTCAGGGTTTGAAGGTAGATTAAAATATCTCCGTACCAGGGGCCCAAAGACAAGATAAGGAAGATGTGCTCATCCGTGAATGACTCACCATGAACAATATCCCCTTCCTTCCTAGGGAATTCTGAAATCAGTTTCGCAAGAACTAACGACTTCTTAGATTTCACAGAAGAAAAATCAAGATCAAATTCCTGTAGAATCACAATCCATTTATGTTACTTCCCCCCTATGATACACTGTGTAAAGACATATCGAAATGGATTGATATTCACAAGTATAGTAGTCTTGTAGAATAAGATATAATGGCGTAAACGTTGAACCACATTCACGACTTGTAAGGCCAACTTCTCTACGTGCGAATACTTAAGTTCAAGACTAATTAGATTTCGACTAAGGTAAAAGATAATTTGCTCATGGAGCTCGTCATCCTTCTGAACTAGAACCATACCAATTGTCCCTTCACACATGATAATATAAAGTAAGAAATATTTATTGTAGTCCCGAGGATTCAACAGAGGTGTCGATATCAAGGATTTCTTGAGAGAATCGAAATACTCCCGGGCTCGCTCATCCCATATGAACGGAGTATCCTTCTTCAAAAGATGCATGAAACCCTTAGTTATACTCTCATAGTTTGCTACGAAACGATGGAAGAAGTTAGCCTTCCCCTGTAAACCCTGAAGTTGTCGAATACTATGAGGGGGAGGCAATCGAACTATTGCCTCAACCTTCATAGGATCCACCATGATCCCATGCTCAGAAACTATGAAACCCAAAAGGCGACAAGACCTAATGCAAAATATGTATTTGTGAGGCATTAACCGAATGTGATAATAGCGACATCTCTCAAATACTAGTTGAAGGTGAGTCAAATAATCAACCCTCTTTTGAGAGTGAGCAACGAGATTGTCTAGATAGGCTTCAACAATATGCTTAATATCATGAAACGTAAAGGTCATGGCAGGTTGGAAGGTTGCTCCGATATTTTTAAGATCAAAAGGCATTTTCCAGTATGCAAAGGTATCCCAAGGACAAATAAACGTCGTCTTATGTTGATCCTCGGGTTTAATTTGAATTTGTTTATAACCTGAAAATCCGTCCATAAGAGAAAAGACTTTGCTTCCCACACACTCATCAATAATATGATCAATAAAAGGAGTGGGGAAGTTATCTTTAGGACAGGCTTTGTTTAGGTCCCTAAAATCCATACATACGTGGAGGGCTCCTTGCTTCTTATCAACGAGAATAGGGTTGGATACCCATTTGGTCAAGGGAACCAAGTAGATGAAGCCAACATTGAGCAAATTCTCCACTTCTTCCTTAATAACAGAGGCCTTCCTAGGATTTACAACTCTAAGTCTTTGTCGAACATGCTTAGCATTCAGTTAAGTTTTAATTTCATCTTCGACAATGCTGGGGTCGATCCTTGGTATCTCTTCATATGAACGAGCAAATACATCTCATAATTCTTTGAAGAGATTGGTGTAGTTCTAATTTTTTACAGGTGAACAATTTGCACTGATATATACATTTTAAATTTTACCAGGGGTTCAAGAGATGTCGATCATGATGGTAGGAGAAATATTCACCATGTTTCCTTTGGCATATACACCATGCATATCTAACGGAAGCACAATGTGATCGATCATCTCACTCAAGGTGAACCTACGCTCATTCTGTTCAATCCATTCAAGCCCAGGGATAAAATGAGATCTATGATGAAGGTCATCCCAAGGCCTATCTGGACTAGACATGGCCTTTATGATGGCTTCATCCGAGGGTAAAGTATCATCGAGGCAGTCGTGAAAACAAGATAAATGGACAACCCAGATGGGCTCTAAAACGGGATCCACCTCGTCCATCCGCCAGGAGGGAGGGTCCGGGTCTGCAATAGCTTCTAGTATACTTTGATACACAATTTTTACTGCAGACAGTGGCATTTCCATCCCGATGTGTGAATGACCTTCATATGACCTATCTAGAGAAGGTAGGGTCCATGGGTCATTAAGATATGACGTACAGAAAGGAACGTACCGTAGTGGTGATGAAGACTCACCAGAGATGGCATTGATGTACGCGATTGGTGACGATAAATTGAAAGTTCCCATTAAGGGGGAGTACATACCACCCTAACGTTCTCAGTTGCCAACTGAGAATTATCAATAATGGGGATGGAGGGTCTCGTAGATGCAGAAGGACTAGGATGCACAAAGGACAATTGGTCAATCATCACTATCCTCCCTTCACGAGGAAAGCATAAAACGCGGAAAACCTACGACACATCGACTATCATAGCTTAAGTCCAATTACACCCAATAAAAGGTTCTATTCGAGAGGCACATCAACCACCTTGACCTTGACCTCCATGGTCTTTCCACCTAACTGGACCGGGAAAGCGAGAAGAATACCATGGGATCTGAATGAACGTCCATTGAATGCGGTCAACATGGTCATGGACCGAGAAAACGACGAAAAGCCAATGGATTTCCAACAAGATAGAGACATAACAGATGTCGAAGCACCCTCATCAATGACAATATGCTTGATGGTGAAATTCATACCCTCCACATGGATTTGAAAGGCCACATGATAAGGCAAGTGAGGCTTGACATCCACAACATCAAAATTTATACCTTTTGAGCTACTCGGGTCTAGAGCTCCTAAAGCAAACAACAAGGCATTCCTATGTGTGGGACATGTTTGAAGCACCTCTAAGGCTGACATCACGCACACTGTTTGGCCCAAATCCTCAACAATCAAGTAATTTTGGGAGGCTCTGGCATTAGGATTGTGGGAAAAGCGCTTAAGGACCCCTTTCAGAATATGAGATGGAGGATCTGACTTATCAATCTCCAAATGTGTTTCAGGAGGAGGAGGCTCCAGACTTATAACATGATGCGAAGAACCGTAATCGCGAGCTTGAGCGGCTATCTTAACTTCATATTTAACCATATAGACGCAAAGATGTCCACCATCATGTGCCAAGGGAGTTTGACTTCCACTCGATGCATTACCGATGTTGTAGGATCCCGAGGTCATATTTTGGTTATGTGGAAATGGGTTTGTCAGCAAAGCATGCTACTACGCTATGAGCCTTGAGGCTTCCTCGATTTTGCGGCACAAGTTGGTAAGGTGATCATCTCTACAAAGTTTTCAAGGAAACTTCATATTCCTCTTTTCTTTCTTTCCCTCGCCTGCATTATTATTGGATTTATCATTATTAATGTTTTCCTTGTCTTTATTATTTGTATTATTCTTTCCACCCTTGCGATTGTTACCACATCCTTTTCTTTTGTTTCGTTCAGATTGCCAGTGACCATTCAGGCTCGTTGACTATATAGAACACACATCCATCAAGTGGGTGGGTGCGGACGAAGCCATATCTTGTCGTGTTGCAGATTGGTTAAGAGACAAATCCTTCAATTGGTTCATCACCAAGTCTGTAGTATTAGAATTTGTGGAGCCTATGATGTCCTTGGCATGAGGCCCAAGATTTTGTCTAGGATCGTAATTACACCGCGGTGCATTAGGGAAAATTTCATAAAGCAAACCAGACTGAGCATATATAAGGTCTAACTGTTGGGATTTAAAGATAACGTCTTCCTTAGATGTTACTCTGGATGTAGAAACATCCTTCGAAATATAAGGCAACAAGGACTTGAGGAACCATTCCAACGGAAATTCTAGAGGAATGTAAGATTTAATCAATCTCTTCCATCTACGCCACTCTGAAATATGATCAGAGATGTGGGTGGCCTTAGCTGATAAAGGTTCTATGCCAACATCGTAATGAACCAATAACTGGAAGTGGTTGAGAAACACTAGGACCATCTGATTGAAAGTTCCATAAGTTCCCCCAGGTAGCTCGATGTACCACTTTGCGAAAACCCCCATCTTATAAGTCCAGAGGAAAATAAGATGGAATAAGAGAAGCCGACTTAGATTGATCAATAAGTCTCAAATCAAGTACATAACTAGAGAACTAGTGTTCTTCATCAAAATATTAAAATAGCAGGGAGCCTAGCTCAACCATTCGACCTCAACAAAATACTAAAACTGCCTATATATACTCAGAAATGTTGCAACCACCAGTAGTGTGATCAGACCATTGCATTAACGTTTTCAATCAAAACCTGCTTTATCAGATTGTGCAAGCCTCCTACTATCAGATGTGAGCTAGGTGCAGTTATGTGCTTTACAGGAAAATTTATCCATAAGGAAGCTTCGGATTGATAGCCTGCCTTCACTACCACTCTCTGCATGTTTTCATTTATGGGGTGAGACGAGGTCTCAACTGTCGCTCCCATATTCAATAACGACCTTCATCGGGATTAGGACAAGGCCTGACATTCATGAAATTCAATCTCGACATCTCGAGACCATGCTAATATTTTTCTGTGACCAATATGGGCATTTTTGGCCTTGGGCACAACTCCTTTTCATCGCTCCATCCTGCATGTGACCTCGGGTCATAACTTGGTGCTTATATCCAAAGGCAATTCGGGATTTCGTCTTTCAGGAGTCTTCACTCCACTTGATTTTAAATATTTTGATGCCCGAACTTGCGATATAACCTTATTCAGATCAACGATCGGATTTGCTTTGAATTTGACGACCATGATCGCTTCCTCGAAAACCCCAGTTGCCAGCGGCTCAATGCTAAAACCTATGATTCGTGAAACCACGAATCCTTGGATATAGTGCCACTTGTCCCTTGAATCAGATGACTCCTACTGATATCGGGTTTCAGGAGTTCGGACCTTTGATGAACAACTTTAACAAAAATTCTAACTCCCAATTCTCGTGATTATTTTCCATCGTTGATCTCTCTTAATGAGACCCATGACCTAGATTAAATCTTTGCTCGCCCTTTTGACTTGGTTTGCGAAAAGGAGAGAGACAGGGCAAAATTACAGTCTTAGGTAGAAACCATAAACCAACAGGACTTTGACAAGTTCATGTGATAACATTTGGCTCCACAAGGGATGGCATGGTCCTTGTGAGTTGCCAAGAACTCTCAGTTCTAGTGCCTTAGTTGTTGGGCTATGGAGTCTAGCTCAAAACATTTCTCTGAAGGATGACATGTACACTATTCTACTTATAAAAAGGAAAACAAACACACATGCTCCAGAAAGAGATTATTTATGTACTGTCCTAGGCTAACTGACTTTTTACAAGGCACTAGGTGAAAGCAAACTTCCACCATAGCCACCCAGACTGCCTGGTAATATAATTCTTCTCTTTACTGCAGATGATCCACAAAAAAATAGGGAAGTATGACAACAGAACGAGAACATGGCTTGGAACACTGACCATACCCCCAAATGATGATAAGGTGAATAATTTTGCAGGCTCCAATGCTTTTGGAAAACACAACTCCATATATAGCCCCACAGGGTCACAAAATTTATAATCAGGGGAGCTCAACTGGAAATAAGTTAAATCCTATCCTTCATTGTGGCTCACCCATGATTTGATGTTCTCAGTGTGTACAGGTGGGTGGAGAACTGATGCAAGTTGGCTAATACCATGTGATATTTGCTCGTTTACAGGTTCTGGACAGGAGAAAAACTACCCACTTAGCTCCTCCTTTACATGTTGCTCTGTGTCTTCTGCGGGTCCCTGATGGTTGATTTCCACCCAATGCTTTTCCTTAATGAATAAAGGAAAAGGCTCTATAGTTTGGTCTTGGAAATCTTTCATGAAACCATACTCAACTGTGAGTATTGGTGAAATAATGCCATTTGAAAATGTAAGAAAATCTGAAACATATGACTCCTTGTATATGGCCACAGGATCATGAATAACGTGACAGAATTCTGGTTGCTTTAGAGGACCAGGCTGCTCCTTTGTAAATACCTCTCTGCTTGCAAATAAATGACCTCCTTGTTCTTTCAAAACCAACTCTTGATCACCAACAATTGGAGTCTCTCCTTCATAAGAATGATCATAAGACAATGGTACAACATGAGTTAAAGCATCACAACTATGATCAACCAAGAACACATAGTTATCCATGCAATCAACCACTACTTCATGCTCAAAATGTTTTGAAAACTGATCATAAGATTGATCTGCATCCCTTCCCATAGAAAAATCTGCAACTATTGAATAATCTGATTCCAAATGTGAATCACACCTACCTCCTTGTTGTTGTTCCAGATCTGAATTATACTCACTGTCTTCTTGCTTAGAATTTGAAACATACTCACAGTCTTCTTGCTCAGAATCTGAAACATACTGACAGTCTTCTTGCTTATGTACATGCAATTTTTCATGATATGCTTGTGTACGAACCCCCTTTCTAGTCTTGATGTTCTCTTCGACCTCTTCAGCATCTTCAAATAGGTGTCTTAAAGATGAAGATTTCCTTTCTCTTAGGAGAAGGTCAAGCTCTAAATGCTGAGCCATGACATAGTACAACATGGCAACAGTCTCGGTGGGCCTGATCTCCATAGGCATACTATGATAAACACTGTAAAACCTCCTGTTGAAGAAAATGAAGGCTTCCTCTTCCCCTCTCCTCAAGGCATTAAACTCAAACCAATACTGATCAAGGGACTTGTTCTCATCCCAACACTTTAAAAAAGCTTTGCATAGCTCAATCCAAGAACCAATAGAATTGACTCCCAAACATTTAAACCACACAACAACATCTCCAGACAAAGAGTGTGAGAACAACCTTATGGTAACATCATCATGAACAATCTCAAACTGATCAACAAAGTTCTCAAAGGCCCACAAGTGCCTCTCAGCTGTAACATGATCCTCTCCAGAAAACTGAGGAAGATACTCAAAGGAATAAAGGATGCAGGTGATGTGGCAACCTTAAAGGTTTAAACATCTTATCTCTAATATTAACTTGAAAATTTGTGGGCTGAATATGGGATTTAACAAGAATATGGGAAGGTTCAACAGTAATAGCAGAAGGTAATGAGATCTGAGAATACTGTGAATCATTTTCAACCCCCTCAAGGCTACAAGGGTGATCAACTTCGAGAGGAAATCCAATACAAATCTCACTTTTATTAACATGGTGAGGTGAAGGCACAAGATTAGCATCTACAAGACAATAAGAGGGCATGTATTCTTCTTCCAAGGATGGATAAATAAAGGAAGACTTATTATCATCTAAATAGACAAAGCAGAGGGTGATCCTCTTTATATGTAAAGGGAAAGAGAGAAATGAGTTGATAAAGAAAAACAGGATTTCATGAAGCAATCTCATAAACTCATACCTGGTCTTCCCCTTCGGTATGGTCATCTTTATGTCAACAGGATCCTCCCTAGTGGAGTCTTTGATTGTGGAGTCGCCAGGTGAATGCTATGCAGTCTGAATGTGTCTAGTCTTTGTTCACCATCAAAAGGTCAGATCTGATCGTTGTCGTTCTCCCAGGGAGCTTTTCAATCTAGGGAAACAACTAAATCCTTCACGAGAAAGCTTTATTTTCTTGATAATCCTCTCCGGGTCAACTTCAAGTGTAGCTAGAGGCAACTCTGGAGTAGACCTCGTGTGTTTGCCTTTCGGAGCCACAACTAAAACAGTGGAGTCGAAACAATGGAGTCGCCAGGTGCAAGTTGCAATCTTTAATATACTGAGTTCTAATGCACTTTCATAATCAATAAGCTTTGTAGTTCAATCCCAGGGAAATGTCTTCAATTCATTCCCCGACAACGACGCCAAGAAATGTTAGCACTAGAAGTCACCTTCAGATTGCATACAAGGTAAGCCCAGTACCCATCAATTTATACAGTAAATGTAAATGAGTTTTAGGTGGTCAAATGGAGAAGACTCAATGATAATAACGTTCTAACTCAGAAATCTGGACTAGCATGCAAAGGCAATTGAGGTCATGGATTAACTTTAGTCAGTAAGTTGGAGTAAAGGTTAGTAGAAGGAAGACTTTGGTGAGAAAGGTGTAGAGGTTTGCTATGGACATTAGGTCTTCAAGCAACCCAAGGAGGAAAAACTAAAACACAAGATCCTATTGGATTCAAATTTCAAGGAAAATGAAAGAAATCATAACAACACTATAATCAAACATTCATCATAATAAAGTCACAACAATCCATGTGAATCAATCATTCACGAACTCTCTTAGTATAAGAGGTAATTAAGATGGAGTAAGAGAAGCTGACTTAGATTAATCAAGAAGTCTCAAATCAAGTACATAACCAAAGAACTAGTGTTCTTCATCAAAATATTACAATAGCAGGGAGCCTAGCTCAACCATTCGACCTCAACAGAATACTAAAATTGCCTATATATACTCAGAAATTCTGTAACCACCAGGAGTGTGATCAGATCACTGCATTAACATTTCCAGTCGACGATTTCTCTGTCAGATTGTGCAGGCCTCCTCCTGTCAGATGCGAGCTAGGTGCAGTTATGTGCTTTAGAGGAAAATTTGTCCATAAGGAAGCTTTTGATTGTCAGTCTGCGTTCATGACCACTCTCTGCATGTTTTCCATTTACGGGGTCAGACGAGGTCTCATTCACCTCCATCTTTAATAACTACCTTCATCGGGATCAGGACAGTGCCTGACACTCATGAATGCTCAGACGGTGCCCACGACTTCTGAGAGTCAATCTCGACGTCTCGAGGCCATGCTGATCTTTTTCTGTGACCAATATGGGTGTTTTCGGCCTTTGGCGCAGCTCCTTTTAATCGCTCCATCTTGCATGCGACCTCGGGTCATAAGTTGGTGCTTGTATCCAAAGGCAATTCAGGATTTCATCTTTCGAGAGCCTTCACTCCGCCTGATTTTAAATATTTCGATGCCCGAACTTGCGAAATTACCTTATTCAGATCAACGATCGGACTTGCTTTGAATTTGACGACCACGATTGCTTCCTCGAAAACCCCAGTTGCCAACTACTCAATGCTAAAACCTTTGATTCACGAAACCGCGAATCCTTGGATCTGGTGCCACGCATCCCTCTGAATCAAACGACTCCTGCTGATTTCGGGTTTTGGGAGTTCGAACCTTTGATGAACAACTTTAACAACATTTTGAACTATCAATTCCCCGTGATTGTTTTCCATCGTTGATCTCTCCTAATGAGACCTACGACCTAGATTAAATCTTTGCTCGACCTTTTGACTTGGTCTGTGAAAAGGGGAGAGAGAGAGAGGGCAAAATTACACTCTTAGGCAAAAACCACAAACCCACAGGACTCTTACAAGTTCACGTGGTAACTTTTGTCTCCACAGGGGATGGTATGCTCCTTGCAAGCTTCCAAGAATGCGCAGTTATAGTGCCTTAGTTGTTGGGTTATGGAGTTTAGCTCAAAACATTTCACCGAAGGCTGACATTTACACTATTCTTCTTATAAAAAGGAAAACAAACACACATGCTCCAAAAAGAGCTTATTTATGTACAGTGCTAGGCTAACTGACTTTTTACAAGGCACTAGGTGAAAGAAAACTTCCACCATAGCCACCCAGATAGCCTGGTAATATAATTCTTCTCTTTACTGCAGATGATCCACAAAAAAATAGGGAGGTATGACAGCAGAATGAGAACATGGCTTGGAACACTGACCATACACCCACATGATGATAAGGTGAATAATTCTGTAGGCTCCAATGCTTTTGGAAAACACAACTCCATATATAGCCCCACAGGGTCACAAAATTTATAATCAGGGGAGCTCAACTGGCAAGAAATTAATTCCTCTCCTTCATTATGGCTCACCCGTCGTTTGATGTTCTCAGAGGGTACAAGTGGGTGGAGAACTAATGCAGGTTGGCTAATACTAGGTGATATTTGCTCGTTTATAGGTTCTGGACAGTAGAAAAACTGCCCACTTAGCTCCTCCTTTACATGCTGCTCTATGTCTTCTACGGGTCCATGATGGTTGATTTCCACCCAATGCTTTTTCTTAATGAATAAAGGAAAAGGCTCTATAGTTTGGTCTTGTAAATCTTTCATGAAACCGTACTCACCTGTGAGTATCGGTGAAATAATGCCATTTGAAAATTTCAGAAAAACGACTCCATGTATGTGGCCACATGATCATGAATAACGTGACAGAATTGTGGCTGCTTTAGAGGACCAGGTTGCTCCTTTGTAAATGCCTCTCTGCTTGCAAATAAATGACCTCCTTATTCTTTCGAAACCAACTCTTGATCACCAACAATTGTAGTCTCTCCTTCATAAGAATGATCATAAGATAATGGTATAGCAGGATTTAAAGCATCACAACTATGATCAACCAAGAACATATAGTTATCTATGCAATCAACCACTACTTCATGCTCAAAATGTTTTGAAAATTGATCATAAGATTGATATGCATCCCTACCCATAGAAAAATCTGCAACTATTGAGGAATCTAATTCCAAATGTGAATCACACCTACCTCCTTTTTCTTGTTCCAGATTTGAATTATACTCACTGTCTTCTTGATCGGAATCCGAAACATATTGATAGTCTTATTGCTCAGAATCTAACATACTAACAATCTTCTTGCTTGTGTGCATGCAATTTTTCATGATATGCTTGTGTACGAACGCCCTTGCAAGCCTTGATGTTCTCTTCAACCTCTTCAGGATCTTCAAACAGGTGTCTTAAAGATGAAGATTTCCTTTCTCTCAGGAGAAGGACAAGCTCTGAATGCTGAGCCATGACATAGTGCACCATGGCATCAGTCTCTGTGGGCCTGCTCTCCACAGACATACTATGATAAACACTGTAAAACCTCCCGTTGAAGACAACCAAGGCTTCCTCTTCCCCTCTCCTCAAGGCATTAAACTCAAACCGATATTGATCAAGGGACTTGTTCTCACCCCAACACTTTAAAAAATCTTTGCATAGCTCGATCCAAAAACCAATAGAACCTGCTCCCAAACATTTAAACCACACATCAACATCTCCAGTCAAAGAGTGTGAGAACAACCTCATGGTAACATCATCATGAATAATCTCAATCTGACCAACAAAGTTCTCAAAGGCCTACAATTTCCTCTCAGCTGTAACATGATACTCTCCAGAAAACCGAGGAAGATACTCAAAGGAATAAAGAGGATAGGGATGCAGGTGATGTGGAAGCCTTAAAGGTTTAAACATATTGTCTTTAATCTTAGCTTGAAAACTTGTGGGCTGAATACGAGATTTAACAAGAAAATGGTAAGGTTCAATAGTAATAACAGAAGGTAATGGGATGTAAGAGTAAGGTGAATCATTTTCAAGCCCCTCAAGGCTACAAGGGTGATCAACTTCGAGAGGAAATCCAATAGAAATCTCACTTTTATGAACATGCTGAGCTGAAGGCACAAGATTACCATTTACAACACATGAAGAGGGCATGTCTTCTTCTTCCAAGGATGGATAAATAAAGGAAGACTTATTATCATCTGAATAGACAAAGCAGAGGATAATCCTATGTATATGTAAAGGGAAAGAGAGAAATGAACTGATAAAGAAAAATAAGATTTCATGAAGCAAGCTCATAAACTGATACCTGGTCTTCCTCTTCGGTATGGTTATCTTTCTGTCAATAGGATCTTCCCGAGTGGAGTCTTTGATTGTGGAGTCGCCAGGTGAATTCTATGCAGTCTGAATGTGTCTGGTCTTTGTTCACCATCAAAAGGCCAGATCTGATCATTGTCGTTCTCTTAGGGAGATTTTCAATCTAGGGCAACAACTAAGCCTTCTCGAAAAACCTTTCTTTTCTTGATAATCCTCTTTGGGTCAGCTTCAGGTGTAGCCAGAGGCAGCTGTGGAGTAGATTTTGTGTGTCTGCCTTTCAGAGCCACAACGTAAACAGTGGAGTCAAAATAATGGAGTTTCCAGGTGCAAGTTAAATCTTCGATGTACTGAGTTATAATGCAACTTTAGAATCAATAAGCTTTGTCGTTCTATCCCAGGGAAATGTCTTCAATTCGTTCCCCGATAACGACGCCAAGAAATGTTCGCACTAGAAGTCACCTTCGAATTGCATAGAAGGTAAGCCCAATACCCATCAATCTTTACAGTAAATGTAAACGAGTTTTAGGTGGTCAAATGGAGAAGACTCAATGATAATAACGTTCTAACTCATAAATCTGGACTAGCATGCACAAGCAATCGAGGTCTTGGATTAACTTTAGTCAGTAAGTTGGAGTAAAGGCGAGTAGAAGGAAGACTTTGGTGAGAAAGGTGTAGAGGTATGCTATGGACATCGGGTCTTCAAGCAACCTAAGGAGGAAAAACTCAAACACAAGATCCTCTTGGATTCAAATTTCAAGGAAAATGAAAGAAATCATAACAACACTATAATCAAACATTCATCATAATACAGTCACAACAATCCATGTGAATCGATCATTCATGAACTCTCTCAGTATCAGAGGCAAATAAGATGGAGTAAGAGAAGCTGACTTAGATTAATCAAGAAGTCTCAAATCAAGTACATAACCAAAGAACTAGTGTTCTTCATCAAAATATTACAATAGCAGGGAGCCTAGCTCAACCATTCGACCTCAACAAAATACTAAAACTGCCTATATATACTTAGAAATGTTGCAACCACCAGGAGTGTGATACGACCATTGCATTAACGTTTTTAGTGGGCGCCTACTCTGTCAGATTGTGCAGGCCTCCTCCTGTCAGATGGGAGCCGGGCGCAGTTATGTGCTTAACATGAAAATCTGTCCATAAGGAAGCTTCAGATTGACAGTCTGCCTTCACGACTGCTCTCTGCATGTTTTCCATTTATGGGGTGAGACGAGGTCTCAATTGCTGCCCCCATCTTTAATAACTACATAAATCGGGATCAAGACAAGGCCTGACACTTATGAATGCTTAGACGGTGCCCACGACTTCTGAGAGTCAATCTCGACGTCTCGAGGCCATGCTGATCTTTTTCTGTGACCAATATGGGCATTTTTGGCCTTTGGCGCAGCTCCTTTTCATCGCTCCATCCTGCATGTGACCTCAGGTCATAAATTGGCGCTTATATCCAAAGGTGCTTCGGGATTTCGTCTTTCAAGAGTCTTCACTCCACTGGATTTTAAATATTTCGATGCTCGAACTTGCGAAATAGCTTTATTCATATCAAAGATCGGACTTGCTTTGAATTTGATGGCCATGATTTCTTCCTCGAAAACCCCAGTCGCCAGCCGCTCAATGCTAAAACCTCTGATTCATGAAACTACAGATCCTTGGATCTAGTGCCATGCGTCCCTCTGAATCGGATGACTCCTGCTGATTTCGGGTTTCGGAAGTTCGAACCTTTGACGAACAACTTTAACAACATTTCGAACTCCCGATTCCCGTGATTATTTTCCACCATTGATCTCTCGTAATGAGACATACGACCCTGATTAAATCTTTGCTCGACATTTTGACTTGGTCTGCGAAAAGGAGAGAGATAGGGCAAAATTACAGTCTTAGGTAGAAACCACAAACCCACACGACTCTGACAAGTTCATGTCATAACATTTGGCTCCACAGGGAATGGCATGCTCCAAGAACACGCAGTTCTAGTGACTTAGCTGTTGGGCTATGGAGTTTAGCTCAAAGCATTTCACCGAAGGCCGACATGTACACTATTCTGCTTATAAAAGGGATAAAAAACACTCATGCTCCAGAAATAGCTTATTTATGTACAGTCCTAGGCTAACTGACTTTTTACAAGGCTTTAGGTGAAAGCAAACTTCCACCATAGCCACCCAGACTGTCTGGTAATATAATTTTTCTCTTTACTGCAGATGATCCACAAAAAACTAAGGAGGTATGACAATAGAATGAGAACATGCCTTGGAACACTGACCATACCCCCAAATGATGATAAGGTGAATAATTATGCCGGCTCCAATGCTTTTGGAAAACAAAGCTCCATATATAGCCTCACAGGGTCACAAAATTTATAATTAGGGGAGCTCAACTGGCAAGAAATTAATTCATGTCCTTCATTGTTGCTCACCTGTCGTTTGATGTTCTCAGAGTGTACAGGTGGGTGGAGAAATGATGCAGGTTGGCTAATACCAGGTGATATTTTCTCATTTACAAGTTCTGGACAAGAGAAAAAATGCCCACTTAGCTCCTCCTTTACATGCTGCTCTATGTCTTTTGCGGGTCCATGATGGTTGATTTCCACCCAATGCTTTTCCTTAATGAATAATGGAAAAGGATCTATAGTTTGGTCTTGGAAATCTTTCATGAAATCATACTCACCTGTGAGTATCGGTGAAATAATTCCATATGAAAATTTCAGAAAATCTGAAACATACGACTCCATGTATATGGCTATAGAATCATGAATAACGTGACAAAATTCTGGCTGCTTTAGAGGACCAGGCTGCTCCTCTATAAATGCCTCTTTTCTTGCAAATAAATGACCTCCTTGTTCTTTCGAAACAAAATCTTGATCACCAACGATTTCAGTTTATCCTTCATAAGAATGATCATAAGGTAATGGTACAGCGGGATTTAAAGCATCACAACTATGATCAACCAAGAACATATAGTTATCTATGAAATCAACCACTACTTCATGCTCAAAATGTTTTGAAAACAGATCATAAGATTGATATGCATCTTCATAATCAATAAGCTTTTTCGTTCTATCCCAGGGATATGTCTTCAATTTGTTCCCCAAAAACGGTGCCAAGAAAAGTTAGCACTAGAAGTTACCTTCATATTTCATAGAAGGTAAGCCTAGTACCCATCAGTTTTTATAGTAAATGTTAATGAGTTTTAGGTGGTCAGATGGAGAAGACTCAATGATAATAACGTTCTAACTCAGAAATCTGGACTAGCATGCACAAGCAATTGAGGTCTTGGATTAGCTTTTGTCAGTAAGTTGGAGTAAAGGTGAGTAGATAGAAGACTTTGGTGAGAAAGTTGTAGAGGTTTGCTATGGACATCAGGTCTTCAAGCAGCCTAAGGAGGAATAACTCAAACACAATATCCTCTTGGATTCAAATTTCAAGGAAAATGAAAGAAATCATAACATCACTATAATCAAACATTTATCATAATACAGTCACAACAATCCATGTGAATCAGTCATTCATGAACTCTCTCAGTATCAGAGGCAAATAAGATGAGCAAGATAAGCTGACTTAGAGTAATCAAGAAGTCTCAAATCAAGTACATAATCAAATAACCAATGTTCTTCATCAAAATATTACAATAGCAGGGAGCCTAGCTTAGCCATTCGACCTCAACAAAATACTAAAACTGCCTATATATACTCAGAAATGCTGCAACCACCAGGAGTGTGATCAAACCACCGCATTAACATTTTCAGTCGACACCTGCTCTGTCAGATTGTGCAGGTCTCCTCCTATCAGATGCGAGCTAGGCGGAGTTATGTACTTTACAGGAAAATCTTTCCATAAGGAAGCTTCAGATTGACAGTCTGCCTTCACGACCGTTGTCTACATGTTTTCCATTTATGGGGTGAGATGAGGTCTCAACTGTCGCTTCCATCTTCAATAACTACCTTCATCGGGATCAGGACAAGGCTTGACACTCATGAATGCTCAGATGGTGCCCATGACTTCTGGGAGTCAATCTCGACGTCTTGAGGCCATGCTGATCTTTTTCTGTGACCAATATGGGAATTTTCGGCCTTTGGGACAACTCCTTTTCATCGCTCCATCCTGCATGCGACCTCAGGTCATAAGTTGGCGCTTATATCCAAAGGCGCTTCGGGATTTCGTCTTTTAGGAGTCTTCACTCCACTTGATTTTAAATATTTCGATGCCCGAACTTGCGAAATAGCCTTATTCAGATCAACAATCGGACTTGCTTTGAATTTGACGACCACAATTTCTTCCTTGAAAACCCCAGTCGCCAACCGCTCATTGCTAAAACGTCTGATTCGTGAAACCACAAATCCTTGGATTTGCTGCCACGCATCCCTATGAATCAGACAACTCCTGCTGATTTCAGGTTTCGAGAGTTTGGACCTTTGATAGAGAACTTTAACAACATTTTGAACTCTTGATTCACATGATTATTTTCCACCGTTGATCTCTCCTAATGAGACCTACGACCCATATTAAATCTTTGCTTTACCTTTTGACTTGGTCTGCGAAAAGGAGAGAGATGGGGTAAAATTACTATCTTAGGTAGAAACCACAAACCCACAGGACTCTGACAAGTTCATGTGATAACATTTGACTCCACAGGGGATGGCATGCTCCTTGCGAGCTGCCAAGAACGCGTAGTTATAATTCCTTAGATTTTGGGCTATGGATTCTAGCTCAAAATATTTCGCCAAAGGTCGACATGTACACTATTATACTTATAAAAAGGAAAACAAACACACATTCTCTATAAAGATCTTATTTATGTACAATCCTAGGCCAACTGACTTTTTACAAGGCGCTAGGTGAAAGCAAACTTCCACCATAGACACCCAGACTGTTTGGTAATATAATTCTTCCCTTTACTGCAGATGATCCACAAACAACTAGGGAGGTATGACAACATAACGAGAACATGGCTTGTAAAACTGACCATACCCCCAAATGATGATAAGGTGAATGATTCTGTAGGCTCCAATGCTTTTGGAAAACACAACTCCATATATAGCCCAACAGGGTCACAAAATTTATAATCACGGGAGCTCAACTGACAATAAATTAATTCATGTCCTTCATTGTTGGTGACCTATCGTTTGATGTTCTCAGAGTGTACAGGTGGTTGGAGAACTGATGCAGGTTGGCTAATACCATGTGATATTTGCTCATTTACAAGTTCTAGATAGGAAGAAAACTGCCCACTTAGCTCCTCCTTTACATGCTGCTCTGTGTCTTCTGTGGGTCCATGATGGTTGATTTCCACCCAATGCTTTTCCTTAATGAACAAAGGAAAAGGATCTATAGTTTGGTATTGGAAATCTTTCATGAAACCATACTCACTTGTGAGTATTGGTGAATAATGCCATTTGAAAATTTCAGAAAATCTAAAACATACGACTCCATATATATGGTCATAGGATCATGAATAACATGACAGAATTATGGATGCTTTATAGGACCAGGCTCATCCTCTGTGAATGCCTCTCTGCTTGCAAATAAATGACCTCCTTGTTCTTTCGAAACGAAATCTTGATCACCAACAATTGCAGTCTCTCCTTCATAAGAATGATCATAAGATAATGGTACAACAGGATTTAAAGCATCACAACTATGATCATCCAATAACATATACTTATCTATGCAATCAACCACTACTTCATGCTCAAAATGTTCTGAAAGCTGATCATAAGATTGATATGCATCCCTGCCCATAAAAAAATTTGCAATTATTGAAGAATCTGATTCCAAATGTGAATCACACCTACCTCCTTGTTGTTGTTCCAGATCTGAATTATACTCACTGTCTTCTTGCTCGGAATATGAAACATACTGACAATATTCTTGCTCAGAATCTGAAACATACTGACAATCTTCTTGCTTATGTACATGCAATTTTTCATGATATGCTTGCATACAAACCCCCTTGCTAGCTTTGATGTTCTCTTCGACCTCTTCAACATCTTCAAACATGTGTCTTAAATATGAAGATTTCCTTTCTCTCAGGAGAAGGTCAAGCTCTGAATGTTGAGCCATGACATAGTACACAATGGCAACAGTTTCTGTGGGCCTGATCTCCACATGCATACTATGATAAACACTGTAAAACCTCCTCTTGAAGATATCCAAGGCTTCCTCTTCCCCTCTCCTGAAGGTATTAAACTCAAACGAGTACTGATCAAGGGACTTGTTCTCACCCCAACACTTTAAAAAATCTTTGCATAGCTCGATCCAAGAACCAATAGAACTGACTCCCAAACATTTAAACCACACAACAACATATCTAGACAAAGAGTGTGAGAACCACCTCATGGTAACATCATCATTAACAATCTCAAAGTGATCAACAAAGTTCTCAAAGGCCTGCAAGTGCCTCTCAGCTGTAATATGATCCTCTTTAGAAAACTGAGGAAGATACTCAAAGGAATAAAGAGGATAGGGATGCAGGTGATGTAGCAGTCTTAAAGGTTTAAACATCTTGTCTGTAATCTTAGCTTGAAAACTTGTGGGTTGAATATGGGATTTAACAAGAAGATGGGAAGGTTCAACGGTAATAACATAAGGTAATGAGATATGAGAATACCGTGAATCATTTTCAACCCCCTCAAGGCTACAAGGGTGATCAACTTCGAGAGGAAATCCAATACAAATCTCACTTTTATGAATAGGCTGAGGTGAAGGCACAAGATTAGCATCTACAACACAAGAACAGGGCATGTCTTCTTCTTCCAAGGATGGATAAATAAAGGAAGGCTTATTATCATCTGAATAGACAAAGCAGAGGATATTCCTCTTTATATGTAAAGGGAAAGAGAGAAATGAGCTAATAAAGAAAAATATGATTTCATGAAGCAAGCTTATAAACTGATACCCGGTCTTCCCCTTCGGTATGGTCATCTTTCTGTCAACAAGATCCTCTCCAGTGGAGTCTTTGATTATGGAGTCGCCAAGTGAATGCTATGTAGTCTGAATGTGTTTGGTCTTTGTTCACCATCAAAAGGACAGATTTGATCATTGTCATTCTCCCAGGGAGCTTTTCAATCTAGGGCAGCAACTAAAGCCTTCTCGAGAAAGCTTTCTTTTCTTGATAATCCTCTTTGGGTCAGCTTCAGGTGTAGCCAGAGGTAGCTATGGAGTAGACCTTGTGTGTCTGCCTTTAAGAGCCACAACTGAAACAGTAGAGTCGAAACAATGGAGTCGCCAGGTGCAAGTTGCAATATTTGATGTACTGAGTTCTAATGCACCTTCAGAATCAATAAGCTTTGTCGTTCTATCCAAGGGAAATGTCTTCAATTCATTCCCCAACAACGATGCCAATAAATGTTAACACTAGAACTCACCTTCATATTGCATAGAAGGTAAGACCAGTACCCATCAGTTTATACGGTAAATATAAATGAGTTTTAGGTGGTCAAATGTAGAAGACTCAATGATAATAATGTTCTAACTCATAAATATGGACTAGCATGCACACGCAATTGAGGTCCTAGATTAGCTTTAGTCAGTAAGTTGGAGTAAGGTGAGTAGAAGGAAGAATTTGGTGAGAAAGGTGTAGAGGTCTGTTATGGACATCAGGTCTTCAAGCAGCCTAAGGAGGAAAAAATCAAACACAAGATCCTCTTGGATTCAAATTTCAAGGAAAATGAAGTAAATCATAACAACACTATAATCAAACATTCATCATAATACAGTCATAACAATCCATTTAAATCAGTCATTCATGAACTCTCTTAGTTTCAGAGGCAAATAAGATGGAGTAAGAGAAGTTGACTTAGATTAATCAAGAAGTCTCAAATCAAGTATATAACCAGAGAACTAGTGTTCTTCATCATAATATTACAATAGCATGGAGCCTAGCTCAACCATTTGACCTCAACAAAATACTAAATCTGCCTATATATACTTAGAAATGCTGCAACCACCAGGAGTGTGATTAAACCACTGCATTAACGTTTTCAGTCGGCGCCTGCTCTGCCAGATTGTGCAGATCTCCTCCTGTCAGATGCGAGCCAGGTGTAGTTATGTTCTTTACAGGAAAATCTATCCATAAGGAAGCTTCAGATTGACAATCTTCCTTCACGACCGCTCTCTGCATGTTTTCCATTTATGGGATGAGACGAGGTCTCAACTGCCATCCCCATCTTCAATAACTACCTTCATTGGGATTAGGACAAGGTCCGACACTCATGAATTCTCAGACGGTGCCCACGACTTCTGAGAGTCTATCTCGATGTCTCGAGGCCATGCTAATCTTTTTCTTTGACCAATATGGACTTTTTCGGCCTTTGGGATAACTCCTTTTCATCGCTCCATCCTGCATGCGACCTCGGGTCATAAGTTGGCGCTTTTATCCAAACGCGCTTCGGGATTTCATCTTTCGAGAGTCTTCAGTCCACTTGATTTTAAATATTTCGATGCCCGAACTTGCGAAATAGCCTTATTCAAATCAACGATCGGACTTTCTTTGAATTTGATGACCATGATTGCTTCCTCGAAAACCCCAGTCGTCGGCCACTCAATGCTAAAACCTCTGATTAGCGAAACCGTGAATCCTTGGATCTGGTGCCATGCGTCCTTGTGAATCAGACGATTCTTGCTGATTTCGGGTTTTGAGAGTTCGAACCTTTGACGAACAACTTTAACAACATTTCGAAGTCCCGATTCCCGTGATTATTTTCCATCGTTGATCTCTCCTAATGAGACCTACGTCCCAAATTAAATATTTGCTTGATATTTTGACTTGGTCTACAAAAAGGAAAAATATAGGGGAAAATTACAGTCTTAGGTAGAAACCACAAACCCACATGACTCTGACAAATTCATGTGAGAACATGATGATTGTGAGTCTGAGAGGTGGATGTATATGTACCTTGCTTATTTACTCTATGCCTTTTAAGAGGTGGCTTCGATAAAGGACCTAATCATGATGGTAGCTTCAAAAGATGAAGAGACCAATGGGGAGGTTGGTATTGCTCCACGATGATTCAAAACTTGTGACGAAATACAAAATCCTAATGCCAACTAATAATCAAAGATCACACTCCTAAATAAAGCTAAAAACCAATGCACACAAACATGATATAATGGTTGAAGGGGCCTCCCGTACTAAATAAGGTATGCCTCTCCCAAGAGGGGATGAGACTCCTAAACAATTGAGTGGAGGTAATATAACAAGTTATAAGGACCCTCGTAGGATTCACAGTGAAATCGGTCAGATTCCTCCGGAGAGGAAATCCTCCATAAAGTCTATGTGATGTCCTATCCCTATCCGACTCAGGGTACTTGCAGAATAACCCCTGTAAGTAACCTATTTGGATAGCTAGTTCAAACAACTAATGTCACCATAGTATAACCAATGCTTAGGCAAACAATCTCAAGTCTGGTCTACCATATGGCAGGGTAGCAAAGCCAAAAATCTCAAAATATGTAACATCCCCATTATAACCCCTAGTTTAATTAATGCTTATGTAGATATAATATGTGGCTACGACCAAGCGATGTAATATGAGAAATGTGTTTCTTTGTTTTATTAATAAAAATGTGATGTCAGTTGCTAAGGGGACACATACAAGAGATGGGGGTTGAATTAATCCACAAGAGAGGGGAGTGTATAGGATAATGGCCAAGAGGGGTCCAAAGGGGAAATTACCCATGTTTATAGATTTAACCCGTTTTCCTAAATCTGCTATTGTATATGAACGTTTCGATGTCTTATTGAGTGTTCCCAAAGCTAACCATTGGATACATGTAAGAGGGTGGGTGGGAGTGGTCACATCTTTTTGATTGTGTGTTTCCGAAGCCAATCATTGAATACATGTATGAGTGTGAGTGTGAGCGGTCACATCCCGAATTTATTGGGCACATGGGGGTTGAGTACAATCCACGGAGGGAAGTAACATGAATTCAAACAACTTGAGGAGGGAGTCGAGCTTGTGCATGGGAAGCAAACAACAGGCGAGAAAACAGAGCGGGAAGTCAATGCAACCAAGATGGGCGAAGTCTGGAGCATAACTGGAGTGAATTGGAGTTGGAGAACTGAAGAGCCCGACTGTCAAGTCGAAAGAGTGAACTCCTGCATGAGTTGCACTGGAACAACAACTATTGTTGTTGGTTTTCTTATAGTTTCCTAGCAATGGTTTCCCTTGAGTTCCCAGCTGAGAGATTCCTAGTTGAATGTACCAGAGAGACCTTGATAAATGAATGGCTCATTCCTTAGGTTAGCCTTGATAAACGAATGGTACATCCCTTGGGATAACCTTGATAAATGAATGGTGCATTACTTGGGTTGGGCAGGTCAAGTAGAACAGAGTTGGTGGAGAAGTCGGGATAGTTGTAGGAGAATATTAGTTGGGTTGAGAGATTTATGGGATGTGAGTGGACTGTGAGAGACCACCCTCTTTTATGGATTGCTAGCCTTAGCTCGGGGATGACTGGTTGTTGAGACTTGGACCAGTCAGTCTACGGTTGGGTGGAACGTCCATCCCAAGGAGCTGGTTGCACAATTCTTGTTTAAGATAATTGTTTTATCTTGTATCGAGTTATTTACATGTGTTATGGTTGTGCATGAACTCTGTGTGAATGAGAATGAATTACATGTTGCTCTAATGAATGGTTTTGTTGTATCTCATGTTGATTATTAGCATGTTTTATATGCATACGTTTCATGGTTATTGTTGTAACTTAATCTATTATAAATTGTAGTTGTAGGCTATGGGAAAACATATAACAACAAAATAATGGATTTAATTAGCAGAAGTTTCATTTATGTGTATTCCGCACGTATTGTTGCCTAGCTAAAGGCTAGGTATGTTAATAAAATGGTATCAGAGTTGATAAAGATAAAACATTTGCATGGCGTGACCAACTATGGTGGATGGGTACGTTACAAAGTGCTATCAGAGCCCAGTTTTTCAACACTGAGCCAGGATGGGCCAAGTAAGTGGAGAGAAAAAGGGAAAATTATAGAGTTTGCAAACGAACTGTTTGAAAAAATGTGAGGAAGAGTTTGTTTGCAAATTGTTTGACAAAATGTTTATGGTGTTTCATGGTGAAATTGGATGAAATTGAGCAAAAACCCCAAGTTCCTGCAGCTAAATAATGGCAATTTCAAATTAAAAGAGTCAAATTAGAAAATAAGTGAACAAATGTTTATGTACTAGGCTTGATTTTGTTGTTTTGAGCTTAGTCGCAGAGCTCTATTGACTACCCAAGAAGGAATTTCATTTTTTGGCGAATTTTAGCATTTTTGGGATTTTGGAAAATAAGCGAAATTGAAAAAATCTCGGTATTTTTCCATACGTTGATGTCAACATCACATGGGAGCGGCCATGTGTTAGCTGACGTGGCAGTAGGTGATATCTACTACCATGGTGGCAGGTACACAGAGGCAAGAAGTTAGAAAAAACAACTAAGTATTGGGACTTATTATGAGTTATTGAGTCCGTGAATCTGAGAGTCTGCGAGTCTGCAAAGGTAAAAATGAGTAAGTGCTGGGAATTATTATGAGTCCGTGTGTCTGTGAGCCCGCAAGTTTAAAGAAGTGGAAAATTGACAAAGTGTTGATACTTTCAGACGAACTTATGAAATAAAAGTTACAAGATTGTGAGTCGGTGAGTCGATGAGTCCACAATTCTTAAGAAGTGAAGAAAAGACTAAGTGTTGAGACTTTTCAGACAGACTTATGAAAGAAAGGTTACACGCTTGTGAGTCTGTAAGTCCGCAAGTCCGTAAGCCCGTAGAAGTGGAAAAATAATCGAAGTGTCGAGAATTTTCAGATGGACTTATGAAAGGAATAATTATGCTTTCGTGAGTCTACAAGTTCCTGACTCCGTGAGTCCGAATAGATGGAAAAATAATCTAAGTGTTGAAACTTTTTGGGCGAACTTATGAAAGAAAGAATTATGATACAATATGGGAACATAATTGTACATAATTTCATGAATCTTGTTAATTATTTTAGCCTAACAAATTTTGTTGGTTGCACATTTTGCAAAATTAGAGGTACGAAAATAAACTTAGTTCTTATACGAGGACTAAAGTCATGGAAGATGATCAAGGGTCTTGCAGCCATGGGGAAGAGTTTAGAGGTCTGCATATCAACATAGGGAATGCTGAGATAGAGTAAAATGGAAGAATAAATAACCAAGAGATTGTCACTATGAGAAGTATGCACAAGGAAGTGCAGAGTTACAAGGCTGATAATGAAAGGATTATAAAGGCTCAAGAAGAGATACTTCAGAGTTTAAATATGTTTCATAAGCAAGTTAACAAGGATTCTTGCACCAAGCAAGCAACTAGTGCTAGACAAGTATCATCCTCTAGATCTCACAACAAAAGATATGATCATGGAAATGATAGGCAATCAAGAAGCATGAGCAGGCTCCATCATTCTCCAAAGCAGTCCACTAGAAGAACTCATGCAAGTTCAGGACTAAGAAGCAGCCCGAGTGTGTGTCTCCAAGGTAGATATCTTGCAAGGTAAACTCAGGAAAATAAGGCCACCTACTTTCAATGGCAAGCATAAGAAAGGAGAAGATGCAGAGGCCTGGATATTGGAAATGAAGAAATACTTCTCGTTGCATGACTACCCATCCCGGGTAGAAGCTAGGATTGCCACCTACAACTTGCAAGGAAAGGCAACCATGCGGCGGGATCAACTTAAGCAAGCAAATAACCTTGATGATAAGAGAATGTCATGGAGGAAATTCAAAGAATATTTCCAAGAGAAATATTTGTCCGAGCATTACTATGAGAGGAAGATGAAAGAGTTCTTTGAACTCAAGTTGGGAACCATGACGATGGAGGAATATGAGAAGCGGTTCTTTGAATTGTTGAAGTATGTTGACTTCATCAAGGATGAGAAAGTTAAAATCCAAAGGTTTCTAAGTGGGTTACCCTCCTTCTATAGTGATAAGATTCAATATGACAACCCCAAAACCTTCGAGGAAATTATAAGGAGAGCAAGGCACCTTTTTGAGCAAAGTAAAGGAAAGCCAATGTTCCAAAAGGCTTGGAATGAAAAGATGAAAGAGAAAAAGTATCAAAGGCAAAAAGGTTTTAAGCCACCCTTTTTTAGACATAACTCCCAAGCAAGTCAACAAGGCCATGCAGCTCAAAATGATCAAAATAATGAAGATTCATTTGAGAAAAGGCCAAGGCAACAACCTGTTCAATATTGGGGATGTGGGGGGAATCACTTATATAGGGATTTCCCTCATAAAGGAGAAAGAATGAGGACTGTCCACAACATTCAGGAGGCTGAAACAATGGAAGACATGGGAGGAAGCATGCCAAGGATTTATGCAGCCTTTGGACAACAAGCATGCATAATATCAATCCCCCACGATCGAAGTGGAAGGTAAGATTGATAACCAACCCATAACAATTTTAATTGTTTCCAGAGCTAGCCATAGTTAAATAAATGATAACATTGTTGAAAGATTTCACTTGCAAAGAATAAAGCATAATAAATCTTGGTTAGTTTAGTTGGCCACGGGGGCTAAGAGAAATATCAATGAGTTGGTTAAAGATTGTCAAATAGACATGAATGGACTCAACATGAAGGTAGATGTAAACATCATACCCTTAGTTTCATATGAATGTCTAATTGGCATGGATTGGTTGGAAAATCATCACGATGTCCTAGATTGTTAAACAAGACAATTACATGTCTCGATGAGGAAGGGCAGCAAGGAAAGATTCAAGGCATTCCAAGAGCTGTGGTAGTTAGAGAGATTTCAATTATGCAGTTGAAGAAGAGCTTGAGGAAGGCATGTCAGGTGTTTGCAACCCATATGGAGGAGGAAACCAAAGATAAAGTGACAAGCATTGAAGAGCATCTGGTCTTGAGGTATTTTGAAGATGTTTTTAAGGAAGTCCCATGACTGCCACCAAAGAGAGACATTGATTTCTCTATCGATTTGGTGCTAGGAGATGCCACAATGTCTAAAACACCATACAAAATGGGTACACAAGAATTGAAGGAGTTGCAGATGCAACTTGAATATTTGTTAAAAAAGGGGTATATATGCCCAAGTGTGTCACCTTGGGGAGCCCCGATTGTGTTTGCGAAGAAGAAGGATGGAACCTTAAGGTTGTGTATTGATTTCAGTTAACTTAATAAGGTTACCATAAAGAATAAGTATCCTTTACCTAGAATTGATGATTTGTTTGATCAATTGAAAGGTGCAAGAATCTTTTCAAAGATTTACTTGAGATTAGGCTATCATCTGTTGGTTGTGGAGATTGATTATCTTCCTGATTTAGAGGTTTGTTTCAGTTGTGCTTGGACCCCATTCCCTGACGGGCGAGTGTGTGTGAGATTTCCCCCCAAAAAATATTGGGAAAAATTGCCTTGTAAAATATTGTAATTTCGTAGTCAATATGGATCGTTCATTATAAGGTCGCAGATCTGACGGTAGAAATTATTTTAGGTTTTTTTTCCCTAGAAGGCAACCCTATTTTATGAGGGAATTGTATTACGACTATGCATGAGTGTGATTATTGTAATCTGAGAGAGGAGACTGTGAGAGAAAGAAGAGGAAGTTACAATGAGTGTGTTGTAGGTTGTATCCCTTCATTTTGCTAGATAATAAAAAGGAAGGACCTGACAATTTCTATGGTGGACGTAGCTCACATTGGGTGAACCATGTATATCTTGTGTCTCTATTGTATTGTGATTTTCTATGTTTTATTTCCACATTTTTTTTATTTTATTGCTCCGCAATCATGTTTTTCTAACAACTGGTATCAGAGCAAAAGATAACTCACAGGAAAAGAGGGTTCCTGATTCGAGTGGGAGCAATCGCAGAAGATGGAAAGTTTAGGGTCTAGAAATTTAACGGCTGAAACTAGTGTTTATGGAAGATATAGTTGGAAGATTATTTCTATCAGAAGGATCTATTCCTACCATTGGGCGGAATAACAAAGAAATTGATGACCATGAAGGACGGAGAATGGGAGGTTCTTGACAGAAAGGCACTAGCAACAATACGACCGAGCCTGGAAACATCTATGGATTTCAATATTTCAAAAGAAAAGACAACGAAGGAGTTGATGGACGCATTGGATAAATCATATGAAAAACCCTTAGTATCTAATAAGGTATTTCTAATGAAGCGATTATTGAATATAAAGATGCACAAGATGGGTCTTTTGCAAATCATTTAAATGAATTTAATACGGTTACTAATCAGCTAAGTTCTGTAAAAGTGGACTTTGATGATGAGCTCATGGCTCTTCTAATATTGTGCTCATTGCCAAAAAGTTGGAATGGTTTGGTAATGGTTATAAGTAACTCTGTCTTTGATTCAAACATTCTAAAATTTGATGATGTTATTGGTGTTATCCTCAACGAGGAAATGCGACAGAAAAACACATGTGAGACATCAGGAAATGCATTAACTGTGGAGAACGGGGGAAGATAAAAGGATAGAGGAAAGGGCTCATGAAACCATGAGAATTCTAGGAAGGGAATATCCAAATCTAGACTGGGAAAGATAGAGAGTTGGAATTGTGGGAAGAAAGGACATCTAAAGAAAGATTGCAGAGCTCCAAAGAAACAAAGAGACAAAGAACATGAGAAAAATCAAGAAGAAAATGTAACAGGTGATGTTTTACAAGATGCTTTGGTTCTTTCTATAGAAAATTTTTCTAAGTCTTGGGTAGTAGATTCAGGGGCTTCATTTCATGCCACACCTTATAGGAAACTTTTTCTAGATTATGTTCAAGGTGATTTTGGACAGGTTCATTTGGGTGATGATGCACCATGCAAAATTGTTGGAATGGGTAAGGTACAGATAAAGCAAAACAATGGAAACCAATGGTTGTTGAAAGAGGTAAGACATGTTCCACATCTAGGGAAAAATCTAATTTCAACTCGATAGTTGGCAAGTGAAGGTTGTATATCTATATTTACAAATAAGGCATGGAAGGTCACCAAAGGATCATTGGTGATAGCAAAAGGAGAGAAGGTAGGTACATTGTATTTATGTACTGGTAATATTGATTCTTCTATCTCTTTAGCTTCTACAAGAGTGAATACAACACTTTGGCATCATAAGCTTGGACACATTAGTGAGAAGGGGATGTAGATACTTCAAAAAAAGAATTTGTTGCCATATCTTAAACAAATTGATTTGGATTTATGTGAGCATTGTGTTTATGGAAAACAAGAGAGTTAGATTTCTCAGAGTCAGAAAAGAAAAGAAGAGTGAAAGGTTAGAGCTTGTGCATATAGATGTATGGGGACCAACTCAAGTATCATCTCTTGGTGGCTCTTGTTATTATGTTATTTTTATTGATGACGCAACTAGAAAAACTTGGGTTTATTGCATTCGACAAAAATCTGATGTTTTTTATACTTTTAAGAAATCTTTGGTTGAGAATAAAACAAGAAAAAAGGTTCAAGTGTCTTAGATCAGACAATGGAGGTGAATATTACACCAACAAGTTTGATGATTATTATTCATACCATGGGATTTGTACAGAGAAAATAGTTCCAGGAAAACCACGAGAAAACTGTGTGCCAGAAAGGATGAACAGGACAATCATGGAGTGTGCAAGGAGTATGAGATTGCATGTTGGGTTTCCTTTACAGTTCTGGGTAGATTCCGTAGATATTGTTGTTTATTTAATAAATAGAGGAACTTCAAGCTCTTTGGATGGTGGAATTCCAGAGGAGGCATGGAAAGGTAAAAAGGTAAACTATTCTTTTTTGAAGACTTTCGGTTGTGAACCATTTGTCCATATTGATAAAGAAAATAGAACAAAGCCTGAGGCAAAATCCAAGAAGTGTACCTTTATTGGATACAATGTTAATGATTTTGGTTATATCTTATGGGATTATGAAAATAAAAAAATCATTAGGAGTAGAGATGTCATATTCAATGAGAAGGTTATGTACAAAGATCAGTTGCAGGGAAAGAAAGAGGAAAAAGAAAAACCAGAATACACAGTGCTTGATGAGATCACTGAAAAAGAAATTCCAAAGGTACCGGAAAATCAAAATATACAACAACAGGAGCAATAAGTACCTCAAACTTCTGCAAGTGTTGTTATAAGGTCTGTCAAGTTAAGTAGACCCCCTGAACGATACTCTCCTTCATTGTACTATTTATTATTGATTGATTCTCGTGAACTAGAAAGTTATGAAGAGGCAATGGAAGTAGACACTAAAAGGAAGTGGGAGCAAGGCATGAAAGAGGAAATGGTTTCCTTGGTAAATAACCAGACTTGGGACTTGGTTCAGTTGCCTACAGGAAAAAGAGCATTGAAGAATAAATGGTTTTACAGGTTGAAGGAAGAAGATAGAGGCAAAAAGTGGTACAAGGATAGACTTGTTGTAAAGGGGTTTGCACAAAAGAAATGTATAGATTTTCATGAAATATTTTCTCATGTTGTTAAAATGACTTCAATTAGGACTATTTTAAGTCTTGTGGCAGTAGAAGATTTGCATCTTGAACAATTAGATGTAAAAACAACTTTTCTCCATGGGGATTTGGATGAAGATATTTATATGCAACAACCACAGGGGTATGAGGTCAAAGGGAAGGAAAATTTGGTATGCAGGTTGAAGAAGAGGTTGTGTGGCTTAAAGCAAGATCCAAGGTAGTGGTATTTGAAGTTTGACAGGTTTATGATAGAACAAGGTTATAGTAGATATCATTCAGATCACTATGTTTATTTTAAAAGGCTAGAAAATGGAAGCTATATTATTTTGTTATTGTATTTAGATGACATGCTTGTTGCAGGGTATAATATGCATGATATAAGTGTTCTAAAGAAGAAATTAGCTAATTCATTTGCGATGAAGGAATTGGGTGCTGCAAATAAAATATTTGGTATGAGAATAACAAGAGACATGAAAAATCGCAAATTGACATTGTCTCAGGGTGAGTACATAGAGAAGGTGCGGAAGAGGTTTAGAATGCAAAATGAAAAACCAATAGGTACACCTTTGGCTAGCCATTTCAAATTAACTAAGAAAATGTGTTCCAATACACATGAGGAGATAGAATACATGTCCATGGTCCCTTATTCATCAACAGTTGGTAGCTTGATGTATGCGATGGTTAGCACAAGACCATATATTACACATGCAGTGGGAGTTGTGAGCAGGTATATGAACAATCCAGGTAAAGAACATTGGGAGGCAGTAAAGTGGATTCTCAGATATTTGAGAGGTACTTCTACTCATGTATTATGTTTTGGAGGTCCAAACATTTTTCTATAGGGATATGTTGATTCATATATGGCAGGTGATAAATATAGCAGGAGGAGCACCACAAGGTATGTTTTTACTGTAGGTGGAACAACAATACACTGGATTTAAAAACTACAAAAGGTTGTTGAACTTTCAACAACAAAAGCATAGTATGTTGCTGCTACAAAGGTTAGTAAATAAATGATTTGGTTACAGAGGTTTATGGAGGAATTGGGAAAGAAGCAAGAGAATAACAAGTTGTAATATGATAGTGAGAGTGTTGTTATTCTTGATAAAAACTCAAACTTCCATTCAAAGACTAAGCATATACAACTTAGGCACCATTTCATACAATCCATCTTAGAAGATAGACTTTTGAAGTTGGAAAAGATACATACTAGCCAAAATCCCGCAGACATGTTAACAAAGGGAGTAACCAGGGAGAAACTGAGTTCCTGCTTAGTTTTAATTGGCCTTCATGCATAAAGGTGAAGATGAGATATTTTCCAGGTCTAAGGTGGAGTACAGTCCAACATGTACAACAACAATGGAGTTGTTGTGATCGGTTTCCAAGTGGAAGATTGTTGGTTGTGGAGCCTGATTATCTTCCTGATTTAGAGGTTTGTTTCAGTCGTTCTTGGACCCCATTCCCTAACGAGGGGTGTGGGGGGGCTCCCCCCCCCCACCCCCTTGGTGGGGGATTCGAGGGTAGTGCCTGCGAAGCGAAATATTGGGGAAATTTGCCTTATAAAATATTGTAATTTCGTAGTCAATATGGATCATTCATTATAAGGTCGTATATCTGATGGTAGAAGTTATTTTAGGGATTTTTTCACTAGAAGGAAACCCTCTTTTATGAGGGAATTATATTGAGACTATGCTTGAGTGTGATTTTTTAGCACTGAGAGTCACCCTAAGACTGCAAGAGGATAAGCCCAGTACCCATCAAAATGTTTGTGGAGGTAGGTTTTATGAATGGAGGTCAAATGGACAAAGCTCAATACAAGAATGTTTTAACACAGAAACTGAACAAGCAATGCATAAGGAAACGAGGTCCTCATTAAATTCAGTCAGTGGTTTAAGTTTAAAGGTGAGAAGAAGGAAGACTTAGTGAGAAAGGTGGCAAAGTCTACCATGATCATTCAACTTTCAAGCAGCTTGGTGAAGAAAAAATTAGGTACAAGAGCACTCTGGAACTTAAGTTTCAGACACTGAAATATATCACAGTAGCATAATAATCAAACCTCCATTATCATGCGACTATGAAAACTCGTCTGGATCCTCCATGCACGAGCATATCAACATAAGGGGAAATAAGACAACAAAAGGAAAGTATTGGAACAGGTCACAACAACATTATAATCAAACCTACATTACAATACAACTACAAACCTTGTCTGGATCCTCCATGCACGAGTGTTTCAACACAATTTAAACAATAAGATGAAAGAATATGACTTCTATTAATGCGAAAGTCTCAAGTTTTATACATAACTAGAGACCAACTTTGGTATCAAAATATTACAAAATAGGGAGCTCTGCTCAACTAGTTGACGACCATTACAAAATCTTGAACTGATGTATTTATAATCAGATCAATTCACAACTGCCAGGAGTGTGATCTGGCCATTCCATTAAAATCCTTACGTCTATGCATCCTTCTGTCAGATTGTGCGTGTATCCTTCTGTCATACGCGAGCTCAGATCAGCATGAGCCTGCAAGAAGAAACCATCAGGTTGGTACCTCGGGCTGACAGTTTTGTCTCCACGGCCAGACCCTCCATGTCTTCTATTTATGGAGTGAGTTGAGGTTTCAACCACCACTTCTTTTTGATTAACTATTTTTTTTTTCTCGAGATCACAACGAGGCTTAATGCCTAGGGGGTGGCCACATGCTGCTCTTGAATTTGATGTTTTATAAGAATGTGATTGCAGGGCCGACGAAGGCGGTTTGGACCCACATCGCTTTTGAGCCCGCAATTCACTATTTTCCGTCATGTAGCACTTTCTCTATACCACGTTCTCGATTGTGGGACTGCTCAAGGATTTTAACGCTCGAGCAAGTAGCGTCCCCACAATGAAGCATGGCCATTGATCTGTTTGCGATCTGTGATCTGGGTGACCCTGCTACTTTAGCACCCCTGCTAAAGTTCTATCCGTCTGCCATATATCTGATTTAGCGATGGTGCAAATTTCCTAGAGCTTGAGAGCTTTTTAACGAGAAGCATGAATATCTCCTGAAGTGACTTTCTCCCGGAGTGTCGTGGCAGTCTCTCATCACTTCGACACTTCAGAGTTCGGGAGATTTTGAATGAAAAGTGTATATAACCCCCAGAGTGCCAAACTTGCAAAGTGATTAGCGTGTGATTACCACTAATTAAACCAGGATTAAGCAACTTTTATCATTTAAATATTTTGGGACTTCGAGGCTCCGGGCTTCAGAGAACTGTGCTTGCTCTGGATGGAAAATTCCTGGAGTGACACTCTCCCGGAGTGATGTGTTGGCCTAAAATGGAAAATGAGTTTCATGTGTCTTCGACACTTCAAACTTCGAGAGTTTCTAGATTTAAAGCATGGAAATCTCCCAAAGTAGTACGGGCTCGAAGTGACGTGTCTCTTCAGGACTTTGACGCTTCGACACTTCGGGGTTCCGGTACTTCGTGGGTTCTCTTTTGATGTTAAATCCCATGCGATTTTGACACTCTGAATGTATGAAAACTGTCGATATGAGTGGCCTGTTGAATCTCCACCATTGGAAATTTAATCTGTCCATTCTTACAATCTGAGCCCGAAATTGATAGCTTTTGAATTGCTGGGTTTTGTGCTCATGGCTGTTACCTGCGCAAACAAAAGACCTGGTCGCCTTGCGACACTTTGACAACTTTATGTGATAAAATTTGGCTCCACAGGGTATGGCATTCTCCCTGTGAGCTTCCAAGAACAAGCAGTTCTAGTGCCTTATCCATTGGGCTATGGAGTCATCTGTGTTACCAACCTCCAAACACTGCTAACAATGCCCACTTATTCAAGAAAACCGAAAGACCTGCTATAAACTAAGGAAAGAAAGGCTCGGGAAGTGAGCTTATTACCTGTTGCAAACTTGAAGGAAAGAAAATGATCGGGAAGTGAGCTTATTTCCTACACTACCCTACCTCTAACCAAGTATGCAATTTGGTCAAGTAAAAGAAGATTTCCACAGTAGCCACTCAAATAACTTCAAGACTGAGATGATCTTGTCTCTATCATTGCTCAATAGATAAAAACAGAAACATACTAACAATGATAGAGAATCCTTCAGAAAACCATACTCACCCGTGAATGCTAGTGGAATGAAATCTGAAACTTTCAGAAAATCTGAAAAACTTGATTCCAACAAGGCTACAAATGAATCTTTGAAACCAAGATCAGAAACCTATTGATCCTCAGGAAAAAACTGCTCCTCCATGAATGCCTCTTTTCTTGAAAACTGATAACCTTCTTGCTCTTTTATAAGCAGATCTTGGTCATCAGGAGAAACAACTTGTTTAAAAAAATGATCATGAGATAATTGCACAACATAATTTAAATCATACTGATAATGCTCAGCCATGAACATATGATTATCTATGTAATCATCTGTTACTTCATGCTCAAAATATTTCAGAAACTGATCATAAACATGACATGCATCCCTGTCTATAGGAAAATATGAGCATAATGAAGAATCTGGTTCCAAACGTAAAACATACTTACAACCTTGCTGCTGCTCCAGATTTGATTCATACTCTCTGTCTTTTTTCTATTCATCTAGAATATACTAATAGTCCTCTTGTTGCTCATCTTGTGCATGCAAACTTTCAAAATATACTCGATCTCGAATCTTCTTTCTAGCACAGATGTTCTACTCGACCTCTTCAACATCTTCAAATAAGCATTTTAAGGATGAAGATTTCCTTTCTCTCAAGAGAAGAACAAGCTCTGAATGCTGAGCCATTACATAGTACACCATGGCAGCAGTCTCGGAAGGTCGGATTTCCACTGGCATGCTATGATAAACACTATAAAACTTTCTGTTGAAGACAACCAAGGCTTCCTCTTCCCCTCTCCTCAAAGCATTAAAATCAGCCAAGTACTGATCAAGGGACTTGTTCTCACCCCAACACTTTAAAAATGCATTGCACAACTCGAACCAATGGAATCAACTGTCAAACCCTTAAACCACACAACAACATATCTGAACAAAGATTTGGATAACAACCTCATTGTAACATCGTCATGAACTATCTCAAACTGATCAACAAAGTTCTCAAAGGCCTCCAAATGCTTCTCAACTGTAACATGATCTTCTCCAGAGAACTGAGGAAGATATTCAAGGAAATCAAGATGATAAGGATGAAGGTGATATGGAAGCCTTAAAGGTTTAAACATCTTGTCTCTTATTCTAGTTTGAAAACTAGTGGGTTGGATATGAGGTTTAACAAGTTGATGGCAAGGTTCAACAGTAACAACAAAAGGTGATGAGATAAGAGAAGCCTTTGAATCAATTTCAACCTCCCTAAGGCTACAAGGATGATCAAATTCAAGAGGGATTTCAATACAAAGCTCATCCTTATGAATAGGCTGAGGTGAACATACAATATCAACATCAACAACACATGAAGAAGGTAGGTCTTATTCTTCCAATGATGGATATATAAAGGAAGGCTGATGATCATCTGAATAAACAAAGCAGAGGATAATCCTCTTGATATGTAAAGGGAAAGAGAGAAATGAGTTGATAAAGAAAAACAACAGTTCATGGAGAAAGCTCATAAGATGATACCTAGTCATCCACTTTCGTATGGCCATCTTTTTGTCAACATGATCCTCCCCCATGGAGTCTTTGATTGTGGAGTTGCCAAACAGATGATTACAGTCGATTTTCTATGTCCCTCTCTTTTCTACCATCAAGAAATGGATCTATGTCATCCTCCCAGGGAAGATATCTTCAGGTCCATCCCCAACAACGATGCCATTAATGTTATCACTAAGAGTCACCCTCAGACTGAAAGAGGATAAGCCCAGTACCCATCAAAATGTTTGTGGAGGTAGGTTTTATGAATGGAGGTCAAAAGGATAAAGATCAATAAAAGAATGTTTTAACACAGAAACTGGACAAGCAATGCATAAGGAAATGAGGTCCTCATTAACTTCAGTCAGTGGTTTAAGGTTAAAGGTGAGAAGAAGGAAGACTTAGTGAGAAAGGTGGACAAGTCTGCCATGAGCATCTGACCTTCAAGCAGCTCGGTGAAGAAAAACTTACGCACAAGATCACTCTTGAACTTAATTTTCAGACACTGAAATATATCACAGTAGCATAATAATCAAACCTCCATTATCATGTTACTACGACAACTCGTCTGGATCCTCCATGCACGAGCATTTCAACATAAGGGGAAATAAGACAACAAAAGGAAAGTACTGGAACATGTCACAACATCATTATAATCAAACCTACATTAAAATACAACTACAACCCTCATCTGGATCCTCCATGCATGAGTGTTTCAACACAATTTAAGTAAGAAGATGAAAGAAGCTGACTTCTATTAATGCAAAAGTCTCAAATTTTATACATAACCAGAGAACAACTCTGGTATCAAAATATTACAAAATAGGGAGCTCTGCTAAACCAATTGATGTCCTGGAACAAAATCTTGAACTGATCTATTAATAATAATATCAGTTCACAACTTCCATGAGTGTGATCTGGCCATTCCATTCAAAGCCTTACAACTGTGCATCCTTCTGTCAGACTGTGCGTGTATCCTTCTGTCATACACGAGTTCAGATCAACATGGGCCTGCAAGAAGAAACCATCCAATTGGTACCTCAGGCTGACATTTCTGTCTCCACGGCCAGACCCTCCATGTCTTCTATTTATGGAGTGAGTCGAGGTTTCAACCACCACTCCTTTTTCATTAACTGTTTTTTTTTTCTCGAGATCACAACGAGGCTTAATGCCTAGGGGGAGGCCACGTGATGCTCTTGAATTTGACGTTTTATAAGCACCTGATTATGGGGCCGATGAAGGCAGTTTGGACCCACACTGCTTTTGATCCCGCAATTCACCATTTTCTGCCACGTATCACTTTCGCTCTATCACGGTCTTGATTGCGGGATCGCTTAAGGATTTTAACACTCGAGCAAGTAGCGTCCCCGCAATGAAGTGTGGCCATTGATATGTTTGCAATCTGTGATGTAGGTGACCCTGCTGCTTTAGCATCCATGCTAAAGTTCTATCCATCTTCCATATTAGAACTCCCCTATATGATTTAGCGATGACACAAATTTCTTAGAGCTTAGAAGCTTTTGGACGTGAAGCATGAATATCTCCCGAAGTGACTTTCTCCCATAGTGTCATGGTAGTCTCTCGTCACTTCAGCACTTCAGAGTTCAAGAGATTTTGAATGAAAAGTGTATATAACTCCCGAAGTACCGAACTTGCAAAGTGATTAGCGTGTGCTTACCACTAATTAAACCTGGATTAAGCTGCTTTTATCCTTTAAATATTTTGGGACTTTGGGGCTCTGAGCTTTAGAGAACTGTACTTGCTTTGGATGGAAAGCTCCCAGAGTGACACTCTCTTAGAGTGATGTGTTGGCCTGAAATGAGTGCCACGTGTCTCAATAGATGAGCGCCATGTGTCAGCACTAGATGAATTCTACGTATCTTCGACGAATGAGTGCCATGTTTCTCCGACACTTTGGAATTTGTGAGTTTCTGGATGTAAAGCATAGAAATCTCTGGAAGTAGTACGGGCCTGAAGTGACGTGTCTCTTCGGGACTTCGACGCTTTGACACTTCGGGGTTCCGGTACTTCATGGGTTCTCTCTTGATGTTAAACCCCGCGCGATTTCGACACTCCAAATGCACAAAAACCATCAATCTGAGTGGTCTGTTGGATCTCCTCCATTGCAATTTTAATCTGTCTGTTCCTATAGTCTGAGCTCGAAATTGACAACTTTTGAATTGCTTCTTTTTGTGCTCATGGTTGTTCCTGCGCAAACAAAAGACTTGGTTTCCCTGTGACCCTTTGTCAACTTTATGTGATAACATGATTATTGTATTCTGAGAGAGGAGACTATGAGAGAAAGAAGAGGACGTTACAACAAGTTTGTTGTGGGTTGTATCCCTTCATTTTGTTGAATAATAAAAATGAAGGACCAGACAATTTCTATGGTGGACGTATCCCACACTGGGTTAACCATGTATATATGTGTCTCTATTGTATTGCATACCTTCTGTCTTTACATTTCATTCCAGTAAAGACTACACACAAGGCAACAAATATTGCATATATTTATATGAGAGAAGTTACTAAAAGAAATGGAAGATCAGATGGAAAGGATTAAGCATAATTTGAAGGCTGCCCAGAATAGGCAGAAATTTTATGCAGATAGGAACATAGTTTTTAGATATTTTAAAGTGGGAGAACATGTGTTTTTGAAAGTGAAGGCAAACAGAAGTTTGCTAAGATTAGGAAGCTGCCCGAAGTTGGCAACAAAATATTGTGGTCCATTTGAAATATTAGAAAAGATAGGGCCAGTTGCATACATGATTACATTACCTGCATCAATGCATATTCATAATGTATTTCATGTATCATTACTTAAAAAATACGTACCTGATGCTAAGCATGTCATTGATTGGAATGTGATCCAGGTGGAGCACGAAGGGGATTTCCGGGTGGAACTAGTATGCATCCTGGAACGAAAAGTCAAAGTGCTTAGGAACTAAGCCATAGGATTGGTAAAGGTTCAATGGTCATGCTACGATCCTAAAGATGCTACCTGGGAGCATGAAGAAAACATGTGGGTGAAATACCCACAAATCTTTTATAGTTTTGAAGAAGACATAATGCAAGATTCCATTTTGAGCAACTAGAGTTCTAGAACCACATCTCAGAGACCTGGCCAATTGCGTTGGGGACCTTGATAAATGAATGACACATTCCTTGGGTATCCCTGATAAATGAATGGTGCATTCCTTGGGTCGGTGAGTTGAGAGGAAAACGAGATTTCGGTTGGAGCTGCTGTTGGAATTGTAAAAATTGCAGAATCTAAGTATTGTGATGTAAATTTGCATATATGTATATCGACATAGAGTCCACCGAGGACAACACACAATTGTAGGGGAGGAGGAATGTAACATCCCCGTTATAATCCCCAGTTTAATTAATGCTTATGTAGATATAATATATGTCTATGGCCAAGCGATGTAATATGTGAATTGTATTTATTTGTTTTATTAATAAAAATGTGATGCCAACTACTAAGAGGACACAGGCAAGAGATGGGGGCTGAATTAATTCACAAGAGAGGGGAGTGTCTAGGATAATGGCCAAGAGGGGTCCAAGGGGGAAATTACCGATGTTTATAGATTTAAACCATTTTCCTAAATCTATTATTGTAAATGAACCTTTCGATGTTTGATTGAGTGTTCCCAAATCCAATCATTGAATACATGTAAGAGGGTGGGTGCGAGTGGTCACATATTTCTGATTGAGTGTTTCCAAATCCAATCGTTGAATACATGTACGAGGGTGGGTGTGAGACGTCACATCTCGAAGTTATTGGGCACATGGGGTTTGATTACAATCGACAGAGGGAAGTAACATGAGTTCAAACAAATTGAGGGGGGAGTCGAGCTTGTGCATGGGAAGCGAACAATGGGAGAGAAAACAGAGCAGAAAGTTGATGCCATCGAGAAGGGCGAAGTCTGGAGCGTAACTATAGCATGACTTGAGCGAATCATAGCTAGAGAACTAAAGAGCCTGGTTGTCAGGGAGAAAGAGTGAACTCATGCATGAGTTGCACTGGAACAACAAGTGTTTCTATTGGTTTGCTGATAGTTTCCTAGCAGAGGTTTCCCTTGAGTTCCTAGCCAAGAGATTCCTAGTTTCCTGTACCAGAGAGACTTTGATAAACAAATGGATCATTCCTTGGGTTAGCCTTGATAAATAAACGGTACATCCCTTGGGATAACCTTGATAAATGAATGGTGCATTCCTTGGGTTGGGAAGATCAAGTGGAAGAGAGCTGGTGGAGAAGTCGAGATAGCCGTAGGAGAATATTAGTTGGGTTGAGAGATTTATGAGTTCTGAGTGGACTGTGAGAGACCACCCTCTTTTTTGAATTTCTATCCTCATCTGAGGGGTGACTGGCTGTTGAGACTTGGAACAATCAGTCTACGGTTGGGTGGAGCGTCTATCCCAAGCAACTGGTTGAATGATTCTTGTTTAAGATAAGTGTTTTATCTTGTATTGAGTTATTTACAAGTGTTATGGTTGTGCATGAACTTTGCATGAATGAGAATGACTTACATGATGCTGTAATGAATCGTTTAGTTGTATCTCTTGTTGATTATTAGCATGTTTCAAATGCATATGTTTTATGGTTATTGTTATAGCTTAATCTATTATAAATTGTAGATGTAGGCTATGGGAAAAAAATAGCAACAAAGAATGGATTTAATTTGTAGAACTTCCATTTATGTGTATTCCCTGTGTATTGTTTCTTAGATGAAGGCTAGGCATGTTAATAAAATGGTATCAGAGCTGATAAAGACAATTTTTTTGTGTGCCGTGACCAACTATGGTGGCTGGGTACATTACAAAAGCACCGCCTCTCAAGGAGGTAAAGGCACTAGCGAAAATCCCCAAATATGAATAGAAATGTATTAGAGGGTTATCTCTGCAACCAACTTTGCATGACCTCATGCTTAACTTCGGTGTGAACAGAGCCTCCTGAGGACACCAATCACACAATGGGTTTCACCCCTCCCTGGTCAGACACATATGTTGAGTTTTATAGTTACTCACAAAATCCTATTTTAGGGCCCTAGGTCCTACACTTGTTTGTGTACCTGAAAAATAAAATCATTTCTAATCAATTTTAATTATTCAACGTTAAATTTAATGGCTTCTGATTACTCAAGAGGTGCGATCGTGAAACTGATGGTATGATGACTCAACATAAAAGAAACAAATATAAAAGCATTGCTA
>ML794609.1:197822-219436 GCA_009831015.1 Picea engelmannii
AATGCCCATACTATGAAATTGGGGGCGAATTAAACTTTAAACCTTGATTTAAACCAAATGGGAGGGCGAATTTCTACGGGAAACTCCCATATTTCCTGGAATTGGGCGAATGAAATCTTGAAGCTCCAATTTTCACGGGCTAATTTTTTTTTTCTTCTCTCTCCCTCCTAAAAACCGGGGCTAAACCTACATACGTTTTTTCTTTTAAAATAAATTATGGGCGAATGAAAAAAGTTTTAAAAAACCATTATAATACAAAAAATCGCCCAACAAAAATTTGGAGGCCCCTTAATTTCGCCCATGGGCGAAATTTCGCCCCTAAAATCATCCTTGGCCAAGTGAATGCTATGTAGTCTGAATGTGTTTGGTCTTTGTTCACCATCAAAAGGACAGATCTGATCATTGTCATTCTCCCAGGGAGCTTTTCAATCTAGGGCAGCAACTAAAGCCTTCTCGAGAAAGCTTTCTTTTCTTGATAATCCTCTTTGGGTCAGCTTCAGGTGTAGCCAGAGGTAGCTATGGAGTAGACCTCGTGTGTCTGCCTTTAAGAGCCACAACTGAAACAGTAGAGTCGAAACAATGGAGTCGCCAGGTGCAAGTTGCAATCTTTGATGTACTGAGTTCTAATGCACCTTCAAAATCAATAAGCTTTGTCGTTCTATCCAAGGGAAATGTCTTCAATTCGTTCCCCGACAACGACGCCAATAAATGTTAACACTAGAACTCACCTTCATATTGCATAGAAGGTAAGACCAGTACCCATCAGTTTATACGATAAATATAAATGAGTTTTAGGTGGTCAAATGTAGAAGACTCAATGATAATAACGTTCTAACTCATAAATATGGACTAGCATGCACACGCAATTGAGGTCCTAGATTAGCTTTAGTCAGTAAGTTGGAGTAAGGTGAGTAGAAGGAAGAATTTGGTGAGAAAGGTGTAGAGGTTTGTTATGGACACCAGGTCTTCAAGCAGCCTAAAGAGGAAAAAATCAAACACAAGATCCTCTTGGATTCAAATTTCAAGGAAAATGAAGTAAATCATAACAACACTATAATCAAACATTCATCATAATACAGTCATAACAATCCATTTAAATCAGTCATTCATGAACTCTCTCAGTTTCAGAGGCAAATAAGATGGAGTAAGAGAAGTTGACTTAGATTAATCAAGAAGTCTCAAATCAAGTATATAACCAGAGAACCAGTGTTCTTCATCATAATATTACAATAGCATGGAGCCTAGCTCAACCATTTGACCTCAACAAAATACTAAAACTGCCTATATATACTTAGAAATGCTGCAACCACCAGGAGTGTGATTAAACCACTGCATTAACGTTTTCAGTCGGCGCCTGCACTGCCAGATTGTGCAGATCTCCTCCTGTCAGATGCGAGCCAGGTGTATTTATGTTCTTTACAGGAAAATCTATCCATAAGGAAGCTTCGGATTGACAATCTTCCTTCACGATCGCTCTCTGCATGTTTTCCATTTATGGGATGAGACGAGGTCTCAACTGCCATCCCCATCTTCAATAACTACCTTCATTGGGATTAGGACAAGGCCCGACACTCATGAATTCTCAGACGGTGCCCACGACTTCTGAGAGTCTATCTCGATGTCTCAAGGCCATGCTAATCTTTTTCTTTGACCAATATGGACTTTTTCGGCCTTTGGGACAACTCCTTTTCATCGCTCCATCCTGCATGCGACCTCGGGTCATAAGTTGGCGCTTTTATCCAAACGCGCTTCGGGATTTCATCTTTTGAGAGTCTTCAGTCCACTTGATTTTAAATCTTTCGATGCCCGAACTTGCGAAATAGCCTTATTCAGATCAACGATCGAACTTTCTTTGAATTTGATGACCATGATTGCTTCCTCGAAAACCCCAGTCGTCGGCCACTCAATGCTAAAACCTCTGATTAGCGAAACCGTGAATCCTTGGATCTGGTGCCATGCGTCCCTGTGAATCAGACGATTCCTGCTGATTTCGGGTTTTGAGAGTTCGAACCTTTGACGAACAACTTTAACAACATTTCGAAGTCCCGATTCCCGTGATTATTTTCCATCGTTGATCTCTCCTAATGAGACCTACGTCCCAGATTAAATATTTGCTTGATCTTTTGACTTGGTCTACAAAAAGGAGAAATATAGGGGAAAATTACAGTCTTAGGTAGAAACCACAAACCCACATGACTCTGACAAATTCATGTGAGAACATGATGATTGTGAGTCTGAGAGGTGGATGTATATGTACCTTGCTTATTTACTCTACGCGTTTTAAGAGGTGGCTTCGATAAAGGGCCTAATCATGATGGTATCTTCAAAATATGAAGAGACCAGCGGGGAGGTTGGTATTGCTCCACGATGATTCAGAACTCGTGACGAAATACAAAATCCTAATGCCAACTAATAATCAAATATCACACTCCTAAATAAAGCTAAAAACCAATGCACACAAACATGATATAATGGTTGAAGGGGCCTCCCGTACTAAATAAGGTATGCCTCTCCCAAGAGGGGATAAGACTCCTAAACAATTGAGTGGAGGTAATATAACAAGTTATAAGGACCCTCGTAGGATTCACAGTGAAATCAGTTAGATTCCTCCGGAGAGGAAATCCTCCATAAAGTCTATGTGATGTCCTATCCCTATCCAACTCAGGGTACTTGCAGAATAACCCCTGTAAGTAACCTATTTGGATAGCTAGTTCAAACAACTAATGTCACCATAGTATAACCAATGCTTACGCGAACAATCTCAAGTCTGGTCTACCATATGGCAGGGTAGCAAAGCCAAAAATCTCAAAATATGTAACATCCCCATTATAACCCCCAGTTTAATTAATGCTTATGTAGATATAATATGTGGCTACGACCAAGCGATGTAATATGCGAAATGTGTTTCTTTGTTTTATTAATAAAAATGTGATGTCAGTTGCTAAGGGGACACATACAAGAGATGGGGGTTGAATTAATCCACAAGAGAGGGGGGTGTATAGGATAATGGCCAAGAGGGGTCCAAAGGGGAAATTACCCATGTTTATAGATTTAACCCGTTTTCCTAAATCTGCGATTGTATATGAACGTTTCGATGTCTTATTGAGTGTTCCCAAAGCTAACCATTGGATACATGTAAGAGGGTGGGTGGGAGTGGTCACATCTTTTTGATTGTGTGTTTCCGAAGCCGATCATTGAATACATGTATGAGTGTGAGTGTGAGTGGTCACATCCCGAATTTATTGGGCACATGGGGGTTGAGTACAATCCACGGAGGGAAGTAACATGAATTCAAACAACTTGAGGAGGGAGTCGAGCTTGTGCATGGGAAGCAAACAAGAGGCGAGAAAACAGAGCGGGAAGTCAATGCAACCAAGATGGGCGAAGTCTGGAGCGTAACTGGAGTGAATTGGAGTTGGAGAACTGAAGAGCCCGACTGTCAAGTCGAAAGAGTGAACTCCTGCATGAGTTGCACTGGAACAACAACTATTGTTGTTGGTTTTCTTATAGTTTCCTAGCAATGGTTTCCCTTGAGTTCCCAGCTGAGAGATTCCTAGTTGAATGTACCAGAGAGACCTTGATAAATGAATGGCTCATTCCTTAGGTTAGCCTTGATAAACGAATGGTACATCCCTTGGGATAACCTTGATAAATGAATGGTGCATTACTTGGGTTGGGCAGGTCAAGTAGAACAGAGTTGGTGGAGAAGTCGGGATAGTTGTAGGAGAATATTAGTTGGGTTGAGAGATTTATGGGATGTGAGTGGACTGTGAGAGACCACCCTCTTTTATGGATTGCTAGCCTTAGCTCGGGGATGACTGGTTGTTGAGACTTGGACCAGTCAGTCTACGGTTGGGTGGAACGTCCATCCCAAGGAGCTGGTTGCACAATTCTTGTTTAAGATAATTGTTTTATCTTGTATCGAGTTATTTACATGTGTTATGGTTGTGCATGAACTCTGTGTGAATGAGAATGAATTACATGTTGCTCTAATGAATGGTTTTGTTGTATCTCATGTTGATTATTAGCATGTTTTATATGCATACGTTTCATGGTTATTGTTGTAACTTAATCTATTATAAATTGTAGTTGTAGGCTATGGGAAAACATATAACAACAAAATAATGGATTTAATTAGCAGAAGTTTCATTTATGTGTATTCCGCACGTATTGTTGCCTAGCTAAAGGCTAGGTATGTTAATAAAATGGTATCAGAGTTGATAAAGATAAAACATTTGCATGGCGTGACCAACTATGGTGGATGGGTACGTTACAAAGTGCTATCAGAGCCCAGTTTTTCAACACTGAGCCAGGATGGGCCAAGTAAGTGGAGAGAAAAAGGGAAAATTATAGAGTTTGCAAACGAACTGTTTGAAAAAATGTGAGGAAGAGTTTGTTTGCAAATTGTTTGACAAAATGTTTATGGTGTTTCATGGTGAAATTGGATGAAATTGAGCAAAAACCCCAAGTTCCTGCAGCTAAATAATGGCAATTTCAAATTAAAAGAGTCAAATTAGAAAATAAGTGAACAAATGTTTATGTACTAGGCTTGATTTTGTTGTTTTGAGCTTAGTCGCAGAGCTCTATTGACTACCCAAGAAGGAATTTCATTTTTTGGCGAATTTTAGCATTTTTGGGATTTTGGAAAATAAGCGAAATTGAAAAAATCTCGGTATTTTTCCATACGTTGATGTCAACATCACATGGGAGCGGCCATGTGTTAGCTGACGTGGCAGTAGGTGATATCTACTACCATGGTGGCAGGTACACAGAGGCAAGAAGTTAGAAAAAACAACTAAGTATTGGGACTTATTATGAGTTATTGAGTCCGTGAATCTGAGAGTCTGCGAGTCTGCAAAGGTAAAAATGAGTAAGTGCTGGGAATTATTATGAGTCCGTGTGTCTGTGAGCCCGCAAGTTTAAAGAAGTGGAAAATTGACAAAGTGTTGATACTTTCAGACGAACTTATGAAATAAAAGTTACAAGATTGTGAGTCGGTGAGTCGATGAGTCCACAATTCTTAAGAAGTGAAGAAAAGACTAAGTGTTGAGACTTTTCAGACAGACTTATGAAAGAAAGGTTACACGCTTGTGAGTCTGTAAGTCCGCAAGTCCGTAAGCCCGTAGAAGTGGAAAAATAATCGAAGTGTCGAGAATTTTCAGATGGACTTATGAAAGGAATAATTATGCTTTCGTGAGTCTACAAGTTCCTGACTCCGTGAGTCCGAATAGATGGAAAAATAATCTAAGTGTTGAAACTTTTTGGGCGAACTTATGAAAGAAAGAATTATGATACAATATGGGAACATAATTGTACATAATTTCATGAATCTTGTTAATTATTTTAGCCTAACAAATTTTGTTGGTTGCACATTTTGCAAAATTAGAGGTACGAAAATAAACTTAGTTCTTATACGAGGACTAAAGTCATGGAAGATGATCAAGGGTCTTGCAGCCATGGGGAAGAGTTTAGAGGTCTGCATATCAACATAGGGAATGCTGAGATAGAGTAAAATGGAAGAATAAATAACCAAGAGATTGTCACTATGAGAAGTATGCACAAGGAAGTGCAGAGTTACAAGGCTGATAATGAAAGGATTATAAAGGCTCAAGAAGAGATACTTCAGAGTTTAAATATGTTTCATAAGCAAGTTAACAAGGATTCTTGCACCAAGCAAGCAACTAGTGCTAGACAAGTATCATCCTCTAGATCTCACAACAAAAGATATGATCATGGAAATGATAGGCAATCAAGAAGCATGAGCAGGCTCCATCATTCTCCAAAGCAGTCCACTAGAAGAACTCATGCAAGTTCAGGACTAAGAAGCAGCCCGAGTGTGTGTCTCCAAGGTAGATATCTTGCAAGGTAAACTCAGGAAAATAAGGCCACCTACTTTCAATGGCAAGCATAAGAAAGGAGAAGATGCAGAGGCCTGGATATTGGAAATGAAGAAATACTTCTCGTTGCATGACTACCCATCCCGGGTAGAAGCTAGGATTGCCACCTACAACTTGCAAGGAAAGGCAACCATGCGGCGGGATCAACTTAAGCAAGCAAATAACCTTGATGATAAGAGAATGTCATGGAGGAAATTCAAAGAATATTTCCAAGAGAAATATTTGTCCGAGCATTACTATGAGAGGAAGATGAAAGAGTTCTTTGAACTCAAGTTGGGAACCATGACGATGGAGGAATATGAGAAGCGGTTCTTTGAATTGTTGAAGTATGTTGACTTCATCAAGGATGAGAAAGTTAAAATCCAAAGGTTTCTAAGTGGGTTACCCTCCTTCTATAGTGATAAGATTCAATATGACAACCCCAAAACCTTCGAGGAAATTATAAGGAGAGCAAGGCACCTTTTTGAGCAAAGTAAAGGAAAGCCAATGTTCCAAAAGGCTTGGAATGAAAAGATGAAAGAGAAAAAGTATCAAAGGCAAAAAGGTTTTAAGCCACCCTTTTTTAGACATAACTCCCAAGCAAGTCAACAAGGCCATGCAGCTCAAAATGATCAAAATAATGAAGATTCATTTGAGAAAAGGCCAAGGCAACAACCTGTTCAATATTGGGGATGTGGGGGGAATCACTTATATAGGGATTTCCCTCATAAAGGAGAAAGAATGAGGACTGTCCACAACATTCAGGAGGCTGAAACAATGGAAGACATGGGAGGAAGCATGCCAAGGATTTATGCAGCCTTTGGACAACAAGCATGCATAATATCAATCCCCCACGATCGAAGTGGAAGGTAAGATTGATAACCAACCCATAACAATTTTAATTGTTTCCAGAGCTAGCCATAGTTAAATAAATGATAACATTGTTGAAAGATTTCACTTGCAAAGAATAAAGCATAATAAATCTTGGTTAGTTTAGTTGGCCACGGGGGCTAAGAGAAATATCAATGAGTTGGTTAAAGATTGTCAAATAGACATGAATGGACTCAACATGAAGGTAGATGTAAACATCATACCCTTAGTTTCATATGAATGTCTAATTGGCATGGATTGGTTGGAAAATCATCACGATGTCCTAGATTGTTAAACAAGACAATTACATGTCTCGATGAGGAAGGGCAGCAAGGAAAGATTCAAGGCATTCCAAGAGCTGTGGTAGTTAGAGAGATTTCAATTATGCAGTTGAAGAAGAGCTTGAGGAAGGCATGTCAGGTGTTTGCAACCCATATGGAGGAGGAAACCAAAGATAAAGTGACAAGCATTGAAGAGCATCTGGTCTTGAGGTATTTTGAAGATGTTTTTAAGGAAGTCCCATGACTGCCACCAAAGAGAGACATTGATTTCTCTATCGATTTGGTGCTAGGAGATGCCACAATGTCTAAAACACCATACAAAATGGGTACACAAGAATTGAAGGAGTTGCAGATGCAACTTGAATATTTGTTAAAAAAGGGGTATATATGCCCAAGTGTGTCACCTTGGGGAGCCCCGATTGTGTTTGCGAAGAAGAAGGATGGAACCTTAAGGTTGTGTATTGATTTCAGTTAACTTAATAAGGTTACCATAAAGAATAAGTATCCTTTACCTAGAATTGATGATTTGTTTGATCAATTGAAAGGTGCAAGAATCTTTTCAAAGATTTACTTGAGATTAGGCTATCATCTGTTGGTTGTGGAGATTGATTATCTTCCTGATTTAGAGGTTTGTTTCAGTTGTGCTTGGACCCCATTCCCTGACGGGCGAGTGTGTGTGAGATTTCCCCCCAAAAAATATTGGGAAAAATTGCCTTGTAAAATATTGTAATTTCGTAGTCAATATGGATCGTTCATTATAAGGTCGCAGATCTGACGGTAGAAATTATTTTAGGTTTTTTTTCCCTAGAAGGCAACCCTATTTTATGAGGGAATTGTATTACGACTATGCATGAGTGTGATTATTGTAATCTGAGAGAGGAGACTGTGAGAGAAAGAAGAGGAAGTTACAATGAGTGTGTTGTAGGTTGTATCCCTTCATTTTGCTAGATAATAAAAAGGAAGGACCTGACAATTTCTATGGTGGACGTAGCTCACATTGGGTGAACCATGTATATCTTGTGTCTCTATTGTATTGTGATTTTCTATGTTTTATTTCCACATTTTTTTTATTTTATTGCTCCGCAATCATGTTTTTCTAACAACTGGTATCAGAGCAAAAGATAACTCACAGGAAAAGAGGGTTCCTGATTCGAGTGGGAGCAATCGCAGAAGATGGAAAGTTTAGGGTCTAGAAATTTAACGGCTGAAACTAGTGTTTATGGAAGATATAGTTGGAAGATTATTTCTATCAGAAGGATCTATTCCTACCATTGGGCGGAATAACAAAGAAATTGATGACCATGAAGGACGGAGAATGGGAGGTTCTTGACAGAAAGGCACTAGCAACAATACGACCGAGCCTGGAAACATCTATGGATTTCAATATTTCAAAAGAAAAGACAACGAAGGAGTTGATGGACGCATTGGATAAATCATATGAAAAACCCTTAGTATCTAATAAGGTATTTCTAATGAAGCGATTATTGAATATAAAGATGCACAAGATGGGTCTTTTGCAAATCATTTAAATGAATTTAATACGGTTACTAATCAGCTAAGTTCTGTAAAAGTGGACTTTGATGATGAGCTCATGGCTCTTCTAATATTGTGCTCATTGCCAAAAAGTTGGAATGGTTTGGTAATGGTTATAAGTAACTCTGTCTTTGATTCAAACATTCTAAAATTTGATGATGTTATTGGTGTTATCCTCAACGAGGAAATGCGACAGAAAAACACATGTGAGACATCAGGAAATGCATTAACTGTGGAGAACGGGGGAAGATAAAAGGATAGAGGAAAGGGCTCATGAAACCATGAGAATTCTAGGAAGGGAATATCCAAATCTAGACTGGGAAAGATAGAGAGTTGGAATTGTGGGAAGAAAGGACATCTAAAGAAAGATTGCAGAGCTCCAAAGAAACAAAGAGACAAAGAACATGAGAAAAATCAAGAAGAAAATGTAACAGGTGATGTTTTACAAGATGCTTTGGTTCTTTCTATAGAAAATTTTTCTAAGTCTTGGGTAGTAGATTCAGGGGCTTCATTTCATGCCACACCTTATAGGAAACTTTTTCTAGATTATGTTCAAGGTGATTTTGGACAGGTTCATTTGGGTGATGATGCACCATGCAAAATTGTTGGAATGGGTAAGGTACAGATAAAGCAAAACAATGGAAACCAATGGTTGTTGAAAGAGGTAAGACATGTTCCACATCTAGGGAAAAATCTAATTTCAACTCGATAGTTGGCAAGTGAAGGTTGTATATCTATATTTACAAATAAGGCATGGAAGGTCACCAAAGGATCATTGGTGATAGCAAAAGGAGAGAAGGTAGGTACATTGTATTTATGTACTGGTAATATTGATTCTTCTATCTCTTTAGCTTCTACAAGAGTGAATACAACACTTTGGCATCATAAGCTTGGACACATTAGTGAGAAGGGGATGTAGATACTTCAAAAAAAGAATTTGTTGCCATATCTTAAACAAATTGATTTGGATTTATGTGAGCATTGTGTTTATGGAAAACAAGAGAGTTAGATTTCTCAGAGTCAGAAAAGAAAAGAAGAGTGAAAGGTTAGAGCTTGTGCATATAGATGTATGGGGACCAACTCAAGTATCATCTCTTGGTGGCTCTTGTTATTATGTTATTTTTATTGATGACGCAACTAGAAAAACTTGGGTTTATTGCATTCGACAAAAATCTGATGTTTTTTATACTTTTAAGAAATCTTTGGTTGAGAATAAAACAAGAAAAAAGGTTCAAGTGTCTTAGATCAGACAATGGAGGTGAATATTACACCAACAAGTTTGATGATTATTATTCATACCATGGGATTTGTACAGAGAAAATAGTTCCAGGAAAACCACGAGAAAACTGTGTGCCAGAAAGGATGAACAGGACAATCATGGAGTGTGCAAGGAGTATGAGATTGCATGTTGGGTTTCCTTTACAGTTCTGGGTAGATTCCGTAGATATTGTTGTTTATTTAATAAATAGAGGAACTTCAAGCTCTTTGGATGGTGGAATTCCAGAGGAGGCATGGAAAGGTAAAAAGGTAAACTATTCTTTTTTGAAGACTTTCGGTTGTGAACCATTTGTCCATATTGATAAAGAAAATAGAACAAAGCCTGAGGCAAAATCCAAGAAGTGTACCTTTATTGGATACAATGTTAATGATTTTGGTTATATCTTATGGGATTATGAAAATAAAAAAATCATTAGGAGTAGAGATGTCATATTCAATGAGAAGGTTATGTACAAAGATCAGTTGCAGGGAAAGAAAGAGGAAAAAGAAAAACCAGAATACACAGTGCTTGATGAGATCACTGAAAAAGAAATTCCAAAGGTACCGGAAAATCAAAATATACAACAACAGGAGCAATAAGTACCTCAAACTTCTGCAAGTGTTGTTATAAGGTCTGTCAAGTTAAGTAGACCCCCTGAACGATACTCTCCTTCATTGTACTATTTATTATTGATTGATTCTCGTGAACTAGAAAGTTATGAAGAGGCAATGGAAGTAGACACTAAAAGGAAGTGGGAGCAAGGCATGAAAGAGGAAATGGTTTCCTTGGTAAATAACCAGACTTGGGACTTGGTTCAGTTGCCTACAGGAAAAAGAGCATTGAAGAATAAATGGTTTTACAGGTTGAAGGAAGAAGATAGAGGCAAAAAGTGGTACAAGGATAGACTTGTTGTAAAGGGGTTTGCACAAAAGAAATGTATAGATTTTCATGAAATATTTTCTCATGTTGTTAAAATGACTTCAATTAGGACTATTTTAAGTCTTGTGGCAGTAGAAGATTTGCATCTTGAACAATTAGATGTAAAAACAACTTTTCTCCATGGGGATTTGGATGAAGATATTTATATGCAACAACCACAGGGGTATGAGGTCAAAGGGAAGGAAAATTTGGTATGCAGGTTGAAGAAGAGGTTGTGTGGCTTAAAGCAAGATCCAAGGTAGTGGTATTTGAAGTTTGACAGGTTTATGATAGAACAAGGTTATAGTAGATATCATTCAGATCACTATGTTTATTTTAAAAGGCTAGAAAATGGAAGCTATATTATTTTGTTATTGTATTTAGATGACATGCTTGTTGCAGGGTATAATATGCATGATATAAGTGTTCTAAAGAAGAAATTAGCTAATTCATTTGCGATGAAGGAATTGGGTGCTGCAAATAAAATATTTGGTATGAGAATAACAAGAGACATGAAAAATCGCAAATTGACATTGTCTCAGGGTGAGTACATAGAGAAGGTGCGGAAGAGGTTTAGAATGCAAAATGAAAAACCAATAGGTACACCTTTGGCTAGCCATTTCAAATTAACTAAGAAAATGTGTTCCAATACACATGAGGAGATAGAATACATGTCCATGGTCCCTTATTCATCAACAGTTGGTAGCTTGATGTATGCGATGGTTAGCACAAGACCATATATTACACATGCAGTGGGAGTTGTGAGCAGGTATATGAACAATCCAGGTAAAGAACATTGGGAGGCAGTAAAGTGGATTCTCAGATATTTGAGAGGTACTTCTACTCATGTATTATGTTTTGGAGGTCCAAACATTTTTCTATAGGGATATGTTGATTCATATATGGCAGGTGATAAATATAGCAGGAGGAGCACCACAAGGTATGTTTTTACTGTAGGTGGAACAACAATACACTGGATTTAAAAACTACAAAAGGTTGTTGAACTTTCAACAACAAAAGCATAGTATGTTGCTGCTACAAAGGTTAGTAAATAAATGATTTGGTTACAGAGGTTTATGGAGGAATTGGGAAAGAAGCAAGAGAATAACAAGTTGTAATATGATAGTGAGAGTGTTGTTATTCTTGATAAAAACTCAAACTTCCATTCAAAGACTAAGCATATACAACTTAGGCACCATTTCATACAATCCATCTTAGAAGATAGACTTTTGAAGTTGGAAAAGATACATACTAGCCAAAATCCCGCAGACATGTTAACAAAGGGAGTAACCAGGGAGAAACTGAGTTCCTGCTTAGTTTTAATTGGCCTTCATGCATAAAGGTGAAGATGAGATATTTTCCAGGTCTAAGGTGGAGTACAGTCCAACATGTACAACAACAATGGAGTTGTTGTGATCGGTTTCCAAGTGGAAGATTGTTGGTTGTGGAGCCTGATTATCTTCCTGATTTAGAGGTTTGTTTCAGTCGTTCTTGGACCCCATTCCCTAACGAGGGGTGTGGGGGGGCTCCCCCCCCCCACCCCCTTGGTGGGGGATTCGAGGGTAGTGCCTGCGAAGCGAAATATTGGGGAAATTTGCCTTATAAAATATTGTAATTTCGTAGTCAATATGGATCATTCATTATAAGGTCGTATATCTGATGGTAGAAGTTATTTTAGGGATTTTTTCACTAGAAGGAAACCCTCTTTTATGAGGGAATTATATTGAGACTATGCTTGAGTGTGATTTTTTAGCACTGAGAGTCACCCTAAGACTGCAAGAGGATAAGCCCAGTACCCATCAAAATGTTTGTGGAGGTAGGTTTTATGAATGGAGGTCAAATGGACAAAGCTCAATACAAGAATGTTTTAACACAGAAACTGAACAAGCAATGCATAAGGAAACGAGGTCCTCATTAAATTCAGTCAGTGGTTTAAGTTTAAAGGTGAGAAGAAGGAAGACTTAGTGAGAAAGGTGGCAAAGTCTACCATGATCATTCAACTTTCAAGCAGCTTGGTGAAGAAAAAATTAGGTACAAGAGCACTCTGGAACTTAAGTTTCAGACACTGAAATATATCACAGTAGCATAATAATCAAACCTCCATTATCATGCGACTATGAAAACTCGTCTGGATCCTCCATGCACGAGCATATCAACATAAGGGGAAATAAGACAACAAAAGGAAAGTATTGGAACAGGTCACAACAACATTATAATCAAACCTACATTACAATACAACTACAAACCTTGTCTGGATCCTCCATGCACGAGTGTTTCAACACAATTTAAACAATAAGATGAAAGAATATGACTTCTATTAATGCGAAAGTCTCAAGTTTTATACATAACTAGAGACCAACTTTGGTATCAAAATATTACAAAATAGGGAGCTCTGCTCAACTAGTTGACGACCATTACAAAATCTTGAACTGATGTATTTATAATCAGATCAATTCACAACTGCCAGGAGTGTGATCTGGCCATTCCATTAAAATCCTTACGTCTATGCATCCTTCTGTCAGATTGTGCGTGTATCCTTCTGTCATACGCGAGCTCAGATCAGCATGAGCCTGCAAGAAGAAACCATCAGGTTGGTACCTCGGGCTGACAGTTTTGTCTCCACGGCCAGACCCTCCATGTCTTCTATTTATGGAGTGAGTTGAGGTTTCAACCACCACTTCTTTTTGATTAACTATTTTTTTTTTCTCGAGATCACAACGAGGCTTAATGCCTAGGGGGTGGCCACATGCTGCTCTTGAATTTGATGTTTTATAAGAATGTGATTGCAGGGCCGACGAAGGCGGTTTGGACCCACATCGCTTTTGAGCCCGCAATTCACTATTTTCCGTCATGTAGCACTTTCTCTATACCACGTTCTCGATTGTGGGACTGCTCAAGGATTTTAACGCTCGAGCAAGTAGCGTCCCCACAATGAAGCATGGCCATTGATCTGTTTGCGATCTGTGATCTGGGTGACCCTGCTACTTTAGCACCCCTGCTAAAGTTCTATCCGTCTGCCATATATCTGATTTAGCGATGGTGCAAATTTCCTAGAGCTTGAGAGCTTTTTAACGAGAAGCATGAATATCTCCTGAAGTGACTTTCTCCCGGAGTGTCGTGGCAGTCTCTCATCACTTCGACACTTCAGAGTTCGGGAGATTTTGAATGAAAAGTGTATATAACCCCCAGAGTGCCAAACTTGCAAAGTGATTAGCGTGTGATTACCACTAATTAAACCAGGATTAAGCAACTTTTATCATTTAAATATTTTGGGACTTCGAGGCTCCGGGCTTCAGAGAACTGTGCTTGCTCTGGATGGAAAATTCCTGGAGTGACACTCTCCCGGAGTGATGTGTTGGCCTAAAATGGAAAATGAGTTTCATGTGTCTTCGACACTTCAAACTTCGAGAGTTTCTAGATTTAAAGCATGGAAATCTCCCAAAGTAGTACGGGCTCGAAGTGACGTGTCTCTTCAGGACTTTGACGCTTCGACACTTCGGGGTTCCGGTACTTCGTGGGTTCTCTTTTGATGTTAAATCCCATGCGATTTTGACACTCTGAATGTATGAAAACTGTCGATATGAGTGGCCTGTTGAATCTCCACCATTGGAAATTTAATCTGTCCATTCTTACAATCTGAGCCCGAAATTGATAGCTTTTGAATTGCTGGGTTTTGTGCTCATGGCTGTTACCTGCGCAAACAAAAGACCTGGTCGCCTTGCGACACTTTGACAACTTTATGTGATAAAATTTGGCTCCACAGGGTATGGCATTCTCCCTGTGAGCTTCCAAGAACAAGCAGTTCTAGTGCCTTATCCATTGGGCTATGGAGTCATCTGTGTTACCAACCTCCAAACACTGCTAACAATGCCCACTTATTCAAGAAAACCGAAAGACCTGCTATAAACTAAGGAAAGAAAGGCTCGGGAAGTGAGCTTATTACCTGTTGCAAACTTGAAGGAAAGAAAATGATCGGGAAGTGAGCTTATTTCCTACACTACCCTACCTCTAACCAAGTATGCAATTTGGTCAAGTAAAAGAAGATTTCCACAGTAGCCACTCAAATAACTTCAAGACTGAGATGATCTTGTCTCTATCATTGCTCAATAGATAAAAACAGAAACATACTAACAATGATAGAGAATCCTTCAGAAAACCATACTCACCCGTGAATGCTAGTGGAATGAAATCTGAAACTTTCAGAAAATCTGAAAAACTTGATTCCAACAAGGCTACAAATGAATCTTTGAAACCAAGATCAGAAACCTATTGATCCTCAGGAAAAAACTGCTCCTCCATGAATGCCTCTTTTCTTGAAAACTGATAACCTTCTTGCTCTTTTATAAGCAGATCTTGGTCATCAGGAGAAACAACTTGTTTAAAAAAATGATCATGAGATAATTGCACAACATAATTTAAATCATACTGATAATGCTCAGCCATGAACATATGATTATCTATGTAATCATCTGTTACTTCATGCTCAAAATATTTCAGAAACTGATCATAAACATGACATGCATCCCTGTCTATAGGAAAATATGAGCATAATGAAGAATCTGGTTCCAAACGTAAAACATACTTACAACCTTGCTGCTGCTCCAGATTTGATTCATACTCTCTGTCTTTTTTCTATTCATCTAGAATATACTAATAGTCCTCTTGTTGCTCATCTTGTGCATGCAAACTTTCAAAATATACTCGATCTCGAATCTTCTTTCTAGCACAGATGTTCTACTCGACCTCTTCAACATCTTCAAATAAGCATTTTAAGGATGAAGATTTCCTTTCTCTCAAGAGAAGAACAAGCTCTGAATGCTGAGCCATTACATAGTACACCATGGCAGCAGTCTCGGAAGGTCGGATTTCCACTGGCATGCTATGATAAACACTATAAAACTTTCTGTTGAAGACAACCAAGGCTTCCTCTTCCCCTCTCCTCAAAGCATTAAAATCAGCCAAGTACTGATCAAGGGACTTGTTCTCACCCCAACACTTTAAAAATGCATTGCACAACTCGAACCAATGGAATCAACTGTCAAACCCTTAAACCACACAACAACATATCTGAACAAAGATTTGGATAACAACCTCATTGTAACATCGTCATGAACTATCTCAAACTGATCAACAAAGTTCTCAAAGGCCTCCAAATGCTTCTCAACTGTAACATGATCTTCTCCAGAGAACTGAGGAAGATATTCAAGGAAATCAAGATGATAAGGATGAAGGTGATATGGAAGCCTTAAAGGTTTAAACATCTTGTCTCTTATTCTAGTTTGAAAACTAGTGGGTTGGATATGAGGTTTAACAAGTTGATGGCAAGGTTCAACAGTAACAACAAAAGGTGATGAGATAAGAGAAGCCTTTGAATCAATTTCAACCTCCCTAAGGCTACAAGGATGATCAAATTCAAGAGGGATTTCAATACAAAGCTCATCCTTATGAATAGGCTGAGGTGAACATACAATATCAACATCAACAACACATGAAGAAGGTAGGTCTTATTCTTCCAATGATGGATATATAAAGGAAGGCTGATGATCATCTGAATAAACAAAGCAGAGGATAATCCTCTTGATATGTAAAGGGAAAGAGAGAAATGAGTTGATAAAGAAAAACAACAGTTCATGGAGAAAGCTCATAAGATGATACCTAGTCATCCACTTTCGTATGGCCATCTTTTTGTCAACATGATCCTCCCCCATGGAGTCTTTGATTGTGGAGTTGCCAAACAGATGATTACAGTCGATTTTCTATGTCCCTCTCTTTTCTACCATCAAGAAATGGATCTATGTCATCCTCCCAGGGAAGATATCTTCAGGTCCATCCCCAACAACGATGCCATTAATGTTATCACTAAGAGTCACCCTCAGACTGAAAGAGGATAAGCCCAGTACCCATCAAAATGTTTGTGGAGGTAGGTTTTATGAATGGAGGTCAAAAGGATAAAGATCAATAAAAGAATGTTTTAACACAGAAACTGGACAAGCAATGCATAAGGAAATGAGGTCCTCATTAACTTCAGTCAGTGGTTTAAGGTTAAAGGTGAGAAGAAGGAAGACTTAGTGAGAAAGGTGGACAAGTCTGCCATGAGCATCTGACCTTCAAGCAGCTCGGTGAAGAAAAACTTACGCACAAGATCACTCTTGAACTTAATTTTCAGACACTGAAATATATCACAGTAGCATAATAATCAAACCTCCATTATCATGTTACTACGACAACTCGTCTGGATCCTCCATGCACGAGCATTTCAACATAAGGGGAAATAAGACAACAAAAGGAAAGTACTGGAACATGTCACAACATCATTATAATCAAACCTACATTAAAATACAACTACAACCCTCATCTGGATCCTCCATGCATGAGTGTTTCAACACAATTTAAGTAAGAAGATGAAAGAAGCTGACTTCTATTAATGCAAAAGTCTCAAATTTTATACATAACCAGAGAACAACTCTGGTATCAAAATATTACAAAATAGGGAGCTCTGCTAAACCAATTGATGTCCTGGAACAAAATCTTGAACTGATCTATTAATAATAATATCAGTTCACAACTTCCATGAGTGTGATCTGGCCATTCCATTCAAAGCCTTACAACTGTGCATCCTTCTGTCAGACTGTGCGTGTATCCTTCTGTCATACACGAGTTCAGATCAACATGGGCCTGCAAGAAGAAACCATCCAATTGGTACCTCAGGCTGACATTTCTGTCTCCACGGCCAGACCCTCCATGTCTTCTATTTATGGAGTGAGTCGAGGTTTCAACCACCACTCCTTTTTCATTAACTGTTTTTTTTTTCTCGAGATCACAACGAGGCTTAATGCCTAGGGGGAGGCCACGTGATGCTCTTGAATTTGACGTTTTATAAGCACCTGATTATGGGGCCGATGAAGGCAGTTTGGACCCACACTGCTTTTGATCCCGCAATTCACCATTTTCTGCCACGTATCACTTTCGCTCTATCACGGTCTTGATTGCGGGATCGCTTAAGGATTTTAACACTCGAGCAAGTAGCGTCCCCGCAATGAAGTGTGGCCATTGATATGTTTGCAATCTGTGATGTAGGTGACCCTGCTGCTTTAGCATCCATGCTAAAGTTCTATCCATCTTCCATATTAGAACTCCCCTATATGATTTAGCGATGACACAAATTTCTTAGAGCTTAGAAGCTTTTGGACGTGAAGCATGAATATCTCCCGAAGTGACTTTCTCCCATAGTGTCATGGTAGTCTCTCGTCACTTCAGCACTTCAGAGTTCAAGAGATTTTGAATGAAAAGTGTATATAACTCCCGAAGTACCGAACTTGCAAAGTGATTAGCGTGTGCTTACCACTAATTAAACCTGGATTAAGCTGCTTTTATCCTTTAAATATTTTGGGACTTTGGGGCTCTGAGCTTTAGAGAACTGTACTTGCTTTGGATGGAAAGCTCCCAGAGTGACACTCTCTTAGAGTGATGTGTTGGCCTGAAATGAGTGCCACGTGTCTCAATAGATGAGCGCCATGTGTCAGCACTAGATGAATTCTACGTATCTTCGACGAATGAGTGCCATGTTTCTCCGACACTTTGGAATTTGTGAGTTTCTGGATGTAAAGCATAGAAATCTCTGGAAGTAGTACGGGCCTGAAGTGACGTGTCTCTTCGGGACTTCGACGCTTTGACACTTCGGGGTTCCGGTACTTCATGGGTTCTCTCTTGATGTTAAACCCCGCGCGATTTCGACACTCCAAATGCACAAAAACCATCAATCTGAGTGGTCTGTTGGATCTCCTCCATTGCAATTTTAATCTGTCTGTTCCTATAGTCTGAGCTCGAAATTGACAACTTTTGAATTGCTTCTTTTTGTGCTCATGGTTGTTCCTGCGCAAACAAAAGACTTGGTTTCCCTGTGACCCTTTGTCAACTTTATGTGATAACATGATTATTGTATTCTGAGAGAGGAGACTATGAGAGAAAGAAGAGGACGTTACAACAAGTTTGTTGTGGGTTGTATCCCTTCATTTTGTTGAATAATAAAAATGAAGGACCAGACAATTTCTATGGTGGACGTATCCCACACTGGGTTAACCATGTATATATGTGTCTCTATTGTATTGCATACCTTCTGTCTTTACATTTCATTCCAGTAAAGACTACACACAAGGCAACAAATATTGCATATATTTATATGAGAGAAGTTACTAAAAGAAATGGAAGATCAGATGGAAAGGATTAAGCATAATTTGAAGGCTGCCCAGAATAGGCAGAAATTTTATGCAGATAGGAACATAGTTTTTAGATATTTTAAAGTGGGAGAACATGTGTTTTTGAAAGTGAAGGCAAACAGAAGTTTGCTAAGATTAGGAAGCTGCCCGAAGTTGGCAACAAAATATTGTGGTCCATTTGAAATATTAGAAAAGATAGGGCCAGTTGCATACATGATTACATTACCTGCATCAATGCATATTCATAATGTATTTCATGTATCATTACTTAAAAAATACGTACCTGATGCTAAGCATGTCATTGATTGGAATGTGATCCAGGTGGAGCACGAAGGGGATTTCCGGGTGGAACTAGTATGCATCCTGGAACGAAAAGTCAAAGTGCTTAGGAACTAAGCCATAGGATTGGTAAAGGTTCAATGGTCATGCTACGATCCTAAAGATGCTACCTGGGAGCATGAAGAAAACATGTGGGTGAAATACCCACAAATCTTTTATAGTTTTGAAGAAGACATAATGCAAGATTCCATTTTGAGCAACTAGAGTTCTAGAACCACATCTCAGAGACCTGGCCAATTGCGTTGGGGACCTTGATAAATGAATGACACATTCCTTGGGTATCCCTGATAAATGAATGGTGCATTCCTTGGGTCGGTGAGTTGAGAGGAAAACGAGATTTCGGTTGGAGCTGCTGTTGGAATTGTAAAAATTGCAGAATCTAAGTATTGTGATGTAAATTTGCATATATGTATATCGACATAGAGTCCACCGAGGACAACACACAATTGTAGGGGAGGAGGAATGTAACATCCCCGTTATAATCCCCAGTTTAATTAATGCTTATGTAGATATAATATATGTCTATGGCCAAGCGATGTAATATGTGAATTGTATTTATTTGTTTTATTAATAAAAATGTGATGCCAACTACTAAGAGGACACAGGCAAGAGATGGGGGCTGAATTAATTCACAAGAGAGGGGAGTGTCTAGGATAATGGCCAAGAGGGGTCCAAGGGGGAAATTACCGATGTTTATAGATTTAAACCATTTTCCTAAATCTATTATTGTAAATGAACCTTTCGATGTTTGATTGAGTGTTCCCAAATCCAATCATTGAATACATGTAAGAGGGTGGGTGCGAGTGGTCACATATTTCTGATTGAGTGTTTCCAAATCCAATCGTTGAATACATGTACGAGGGTGGGTGTGAGACGTCACATCTCGAAGTTATTGGGCACATGGGGTTTGATTACAATCGACAGAGGGAAGTAACATGAGTTCAAACAAATTGAGGGGGGAGTCGAGCTTGTGCATGGGAAGCGAACAATGGGAGAGAAAACAGAGCAGAAAGTTGATGCCATCGAGAAGGGCGAAGTCTGGAGCGTAACTATAGCATGACTTGAGCGAATCATAGCTAGAGAACTAAAGAGCCTGGTTGTCAGGGAGAAAGAGTGAACTCATGCATGAGTTGCACTGGAACAACAAGTGTTTCTATTGGTTTGCTGATAGTTTCCTAGCAGAGGTTTCCCTTGAGTTCCTAGCCAAGAGATTCCTAGTTTCCTGTACCAGAGAGACTTTGATAAACAAATGGATCATTCCTTGGGTTAGCCTTGATAAATAAACGGTACATCCCTTGGGATAACCTTGATAAATGAATGGTGCATTCCTTGGGTTGGGAAGATCAAGTGGAAGAGAGCTGGTGGAGAAGTCGAGATAGCCGTAGGAGAATATTAGTTGGGTTGAGAGATTTATGAGTTCTGAGTGGACTGTGAGAGACCACCCTCTTTTTTGAATTTCTATCCTCATCTGAGGGGTGACTGGCTGTTGAGACTTGGAACAATCAGTCTACGGTTGGGTGGAGCGTCTATCCCAAGCAACTGGTTGAATGATTCTTGTTTAAGATAAGTGTTTTATCTTGTATTGAGTTATTTACAAGTGTTATGGTTGTGCATGAACTTTGCATGAATGAGAATGACTTACATGATGCTGTAATGAATCGTTTAGTTGTATCTCTTGTTGATTATTAGCATGTTTCAAATGCATATGTTTTATGGTTATTGTTATAGCTTAATCTATTATAAATTGTAGATGTAGGCTATGGGAAAAAAATAGCAACAAAGAATGGATTTAATTTGTAGAACTTCCATTTATGTGTATTCCCTGTGTATTGTTTCTTAGATGAAGGCTAGGCATGTTAATAAAATGGTATCAGAGCTGATAAAGACAATTTTTTTGTGTGCCGTGACCAACTATGGTGGCTGGGTACATTACAAAAGCACCGCCTCTCAAGGAGGTAAAGGCACTAGCGAAAATCCCCAAATATGAATAGAAATGTATTAGAGGGTTATCTCTGCAACCAACTTTGCATGACCTCATGCTTAACTTCGGTGTGAACAGAGCCTCCTGAGGACACCAATCACACAATGGGTTTCACCCCTCCCTGGTCAGACACATATGTTGAGTTTTATAGTTACTCACAAAATCCTATTTTAGGGCCCTAGGTCCTACACTTGTTTGTGTACCTGAAAAATAAAATCATTTCTAATCAATTTTAATTATTCAACGTTAAATTTAATGGCTTCTGATTACTCAAGAGGTGCGATCGTGAAACTGATGGTATGATGACTCAACATAAAAGAAACAAATATAAAAGCATTGCTA
>ML794610.1:33003-45062 GCA_009831015.1 Picea engelmannii
CAAGTCTGGCTGAGAAGAAGAAGATGGGTCCTCCAGGACCATGCTCAGGTCGCTCCTGCTCTCGGTACTCCATGTCTAGGACCATGTGGGCCTCGAGACATGATCTCCTAGTTATCCCTAGATATCGGGGATAACAATGCCCACATCATCTGACAGCTCAATCTCATAGGCGTTTGCATCAAACTTCCTCAAGATCTTACATGGCCCTATCTTCTTCATCTTTAACTTGTTATATGTTCCCCTAGGGAACCTTTCTTTCTTGAGATGTGCTAGAAGTTGATCTCCAACTTCAAATTGAAGTTCTCTAGGATGTTGATCAGCTCTGCGCTTGTACTCTTGGTTAGAACTCTGCAACTGTCCTCTGATTTGGCTATGGAGCTTCTGCATTTGCGCAGCAAAATCCTCTGCTCCAGTGCTCCTAATTTAACTCTGTTCTAAGTCTCTCAACTCAGATACTCCCCTGGGTTGCATTACATACAATATTTGGAATGGGCTTTTTCTAGTGCTCCTGTTTGGTGAGCCATTGTATGTAAATTCTACCTGTGGAAGAATCTGATCCCACTAATTATGATGTTCAATGACCAAACTCCTCAATAAGTTTCCCAAACTTTTGTTTACCACCTCAGTTTGTCCATTTGTCTGAGGGTGATAAGCTGAGCTGACGGACAAATCCATCACCAACTTCTTCCACAGTGTTCTACAAAAATGACCAACAAATTTTGTGTCTTTGTCCGAGACAATGCTTCTGGGAGGCTGTGAAGTCTCACAACTTCCTTTAAAAACAGATTTGCAACATGTGTTGCATCACTGGTCTTCTGGCATGGGATAAAGTGTGCCATCTTTGAAAATCTATCCACCACCACAAATATGGAATCAAATCCTCTTTGCGTTCTTGGCAGCCCCAACACATTATCCATGCTTATTGCATCCCAAGGCCTCTCTGGTATTGGCAATGGTTGATACAATCCAGTGTTCTGTCTTTTTCCTTTTGCATGTTAGCAGATTCTACATCTGTTCATAAACTTTATCACTTATGTTCTCATACCTGGCCAATAGTATGAACTACTCAACTATGCAAACATTTTATCATGGCCGAAATGTCCAGCCAATCCTCCACTATGCTTTTCCTTCAAAAGGTTATCCCTCATTGAGCTTTTTGGTATGCACAACTAATTTCCCTTGAATAGCAATCCCTCTTGAATCATGTACTTTGTCCACTGGCTTCTGTCTCTCAACACAGGATTTGCACATGCTTCATATGCTTCCTTGAAATCTGTATCATCACAATCCATGTCCTTGAGGTGTTCAAACCCCAAGGTATTCACCTGAAATTCCTGTAGAATCAAACATCTCCTTCTTAATGCATCAGCAACTTTGTTAGCATTCCCAGCAACATATTTTATGACAAAAGTAAAATTCTGCATAAACTCAACCCATTTTGCATGCCTCTGATTCAATTTTTCCTGTCTGGTTATGAATTGTAAAGCCTTGTTATCGCTATACAAGACAAACTCCTGTAGAACAAGGTAGTGTCTCCACTTCTTCAAGGTTTGAATTATGGCATAAAACTCCTTATCATACGTGGAGTATTTTCTCTTGGTCTCATTCAACTTCTCACTGAAATAGGCAACATGTCTATTATCCTGGCTCAAAACTGCTCCAATTGCAACTCCACTTGCGTCACATCTCACCTAAAATGTCTTTTCAAAATTCAGCAAGACCAGAATTGGTCGTTCTGTTATTTTCTTCTTCAGTATATTGAAGCTCTTCTCGGCCTCCTCTATCCATTTAAAAGACTTGTGCTTCTTCTTCACTGTATCCATCATTGGTGCACAAATTCCACTGAAGTCTCTGATGAACTTCCTATAGAAGCTTGCTAATCCATGGAAGCTCCTTACCTCAAACATACTCTTTGGTGACGACCATTCTTTGATTGCTTTCACCTTCTCTGGATCCATCTTCAGTTCATTTGAAAATATCACAAAACCCAAGTAAATGAGTTATGTCTTCATAAAAGAGGACTTCTTCAGATTTATCAACAGCTTCTCTTGTTGTAGTCTCCTCATCACTAGTGTGAGGTGTCTCAAATGCTCCTCTTTAGTCCTGCTAAAGATCAGTAGATCATCCAGATATACAACCACAAACTTGCCAATGAAATCTTTCAGTATTTCATTCATCGGCCTCATAAAACTACTCGGGGCATTTGTTAAGCCAAATGGCATAACAAGCCACTCAAACAAAGCTTCATTTGTCTTAAAGGTTGTCTTCCACTCATCACCTTCTCTCATTCTAATCTGGTGATATCCACTTTTCAAATCTATTTTAGAAAAGAAATTTGCTCCACTTAAACAGTCCATTAAATCATCCATTCTTGGTAAAGGAAATCTATACATGATGGTGATCTTGTTAATGGCTCTTGAGTCTATACACATTCTCCATCCTCCATCCTTCTTTGGACTCAACATAGTTGGTACTGCGCATGGACTCAAGCTTTACCTGACCAAACCCTTGTCTAACAATTCCTGGACTTGGTTCTTCACTTCCTCATTCTCTCGAGGTGTCAGTCTGTATGCTACTTTGTTTGGCAGACTTGCTCCTAGTATCAAGTCAATATGGTGGCTGATACTTCTGATGGGTGGCAATGAGTTAGGCAGCTCATCCACCACTACGTTAGCAAAATTATCCAACAATTTCTGAACCTCTTCTGGCAAATCATCCATCGAAGCACTTGTAAGGATAACTCTGGGTTTCCTCACCACAGCAAACTGTATCTCCTGTTCTTTCTTGACTTCTTTCAGGAGTTCCTTCCCACTCATGAGAAGTATGCTTGTGTTCGCTTCCTCTTTAACCTTCTTCTCCTCTATTGGCAGTAACATCTGTGTTCTACCATTCTTCTCTAAGGTGTATGTATTCTTTCTCCCATCATGAATGACATTCTTGTCAAACTGCCATGGTCTTCCCAACAAAATATGGCATACATCCATGGGAATCACATCACATAGAATTTCATCTCTATATCCTCCTATCTTAAATTCAACCAAGCATTGTTTAGTAACCATTACCTGGTGTCCTTTCTGCAACCATGAGACTTTGTATGGCTTCGGATGTGCAGTTGTCTCCAGCTCCAAATTCTCCACCATCTCCATGGATTCTAAGTTGTCATTGCTCCCACTGTCAATTATCACCTTGCATACTCTGTCTTTAGTCTTGCAAGTTGTCCTGAAGAGACTGTTTCTCTACATTGGCTTTTCAACCTCTGCCTCTGGTTTTAAGAGAACCTTCCTCAACATCAGGGATCTTCCATCCTCTGCTCCTTCTACTTCAACATCCCTTCTCTGTGCTTTTGAAATGTGAGCTTCACCTCCTCCTCCTTTCTTTTTCCCAGGACATTCCCAAGACATGTGTCATGTCTTTCCACAGGCATAGCATCTTACTTCTCCTCCTTTGCTTCTTCCTCTTCCTCTAGAAGAACCTCCTCCACCACCCTGTATTCCTCGAGAACTTCCTCCTCTTTCCAAGTGATTATGTGGTTTCTCAATCTCGTCCTTAGACTTGTGTGTTTTGTCATGGGTAACTCCCTTGCCTTTGTTTGGGGCTAGGCTTTTACCTCTTCCTCGCTGGCTTTGTTTTCTGGCCAACTTCTCCTCTGCCTTCAACACAAACTGATAAGCATCCTCCACTGTCCTTACTGACATCATGCTGAGCTCATCGTGGATTTCATATCTCGGGCCATTTATATATCTGGCAACCTTTTCTTCATCTTTCTCCCTTTGTCCAGCTCTGATGTTTAGTCTATAGAACTCCTCTGTCTACTCCTTAACTGTCATACCTTTCCGTCTCAGGTTCTGCAACTTCCTGAACAGATTGATCTGATAATCTTTGGGCATAAACTTAGCCTTCAGCTTGGCTACCATTCTGTCCCAATTCTTTATCTTTTGTTTGCCTTTGCTTCTCCTCTCAGCCTGTAGTTCATCCCACCACAGTGTTCCATGCCCTTTTAGCCTGGTGACAACCAGTTTCACCTTTTTCTCTTCATCGACATCTTCATAGTCGAAATGTTTGTCCATGGATCTTACCCAATCCAGCAGCTCTTCAACATCTAAATTGCCTTCATACATTAGGACCTCTATCTTGGCTTTGCCTCCCAATCTAGCAACTGCCCTCAGCAAGCATTCTTCGGCAAAATCCTCTCCTGCAGCTTCTTCGGCTTCTACTTCTTCACTCTCTGCATCACTAATGTCTCTAGCATTAGCTGCTCTCCTCTGCGCTGCCTCCATAGCCTCTAACCTTGCACGAAGTTCTCGCATCTCCCTTTCTACAGCCCGATTGGCTAAAGGTCGTTCCACTCGTCTCCTCGGTAGCATTGTGTTGACTGTCTGCTACACACAAAGTACAACTTCGAGTTCTTTTGTCTCTCCTCCTTTGCCTGCTATCTGCAAGCAAAACTTAGGCTCTGATACAACTTGGTGCAAACCCCCTTCTCTCCTAAGGGTTGCGCGACCTCCCGGCCAGGATCTTCGATTCTAGAGTCGGGTGACTCTCTGAAACCTTATTGGCCTCCTTCTGTGTTAAACACTGGTCCCCTCGACTCCCTGCGCAAGCTTAACGACACTCGCGACCTTCCCTTTCACGCTCTGCGAAAATCTCAGAGTATCAGGCATTCGCGCCTTTTCTCTCGGCCCCTCCTCCAATGTGACCTTGGGTGATGACCACGTGATTGCGGGTGCGGCCACAAGCGGTTTGAAATCAAACTACTTTTGGGCCCGCAATTCTCCTCGAGCTTCCACGTGTCTTCCTAGCAAAACCACGATATGGATTGCGGCCCGCCCTTGACTTTTTAAAGTCCCCGCAACTCCTATCCCCGCAATGCAAGATGACCGTCGATCTCACGATCTTGACGGTGCTTCCAGACGGACGACTGAGATCTATTCCTTGGAATCAACGGTCTGAATCTCACTCTCCCCGATCGATAGTTGTGGTCGATTCCGAATTCCGGACTTCAGAATTCTCGAATCTCAAACCCTGGTTTCCTTTGCAAAGCAGTCTTCCGGAGCGGAAGATCTGCTGACACCTGTCCCCTTCAATCAACGGTTGTGATCTCTGCGGGTCTCCAGACTTCGGGGTTTTCCAATCAAACCTCACCTCCTTCCGTACTCCAATCCTCTGGAGCGGACGATCGACAAACACTTGTCCCCACAATCAACGGTCCTGCCTTCACTTCGGGTGCTTGACCTTTCAACTCGGATCAACGGTCGTGTGACCCTCCTCTCGATTGACAGTCGAGATCTCCTTCGAGTTTCCGACTTCGGCAATCTCAGTTCTCCAACTGAAAATCCCATGACAAATTTCCCGGAGCTCGCAATCTGTTGACAAGTGTCCACTGATAGATCGACGGCCCTCGGCTCTTCGAGCTTCGGGTGTTTCAACGCCTCGCCTTTGCCTTCCTCTAGATTTCATGACCCACCGACACGTACCCCTCTGGATCTAACAGTTCAGTTTCGCTTCGGCTCTCCGGCTCTTCGCGCTTCGGGGAACTCAAGTTTCAAACTTGCTTCCTTCCAAGCTCACGATATCTGACGGCTCAGATTCACTTGATTGATCCAACGCCTGATGTTCACTTCGGACAATCTAAAAGATCAAGTTTGGCTCGGATGATCGAATGACTGAGATTTCACTTCAAAAATCGGAACTTCAGACTTTGGAAGTTTCAAGCCTCAAACCCCGATGGGTTCTCTCTCCTGTGTGTACGAAGCGCTAAAGCTCATGCACCTTGTCTTGAATCAGACGACTATTGATCCTTTGCGCTGTGATCCAACGGCCACTGTCGCTCCTCTTGAGCTTCAGATTTCTTCCGACTTAGAAGATTTTCTAAGCCTTCAAATGTTTTCGACCTTTGCTCCTCCTGCGAGTCCGACTCTTGGATCTTGTTGACACTTATGAAAAGTGTTATCTCCTTTGAGCTTGGTCCTTAAAGGGTTTCGACTTCCCACGCACTCCTTGCGTTCTCGGGATTTCGATAAACTCAGTTCGAAGGATTTCTTGAAAAGAAATTCTTCTCGCCCTCCTGGCGTCCTCCTTTTGCTCGATGCACACCTTGCAACCAACTCTTACACAAGTTTTAAGTCCTTGCGGACAACCATGCACACCTTGCAGCAGTCACTTTGCACTCCTTGCAAAGAGAAAGTTTTGTGCTATCTCTTCTGAGCTTCGTAATCGAAACAGATCCTGTCAACGCACTCCTTGCGTTCTGTGTGCACACCTTGCACCGATTTCAACAAAAGAGAAACAATTGAAACTTATTCTAACATTCACAGTTTCATCTACTCACAACGAAATTCATTCATTCATGAAAACACAATAACAGAGAATTGCAAACAACGTCCACACCTTGCATTGGGTCAATTTTCCTCTGTTATCTTCATTCAAAAGTAAAATGGCTACATTGAAAACAACAACTAAAGTTCAGAAATCTCCTACTAACTTGCAACTAGCCTCATTTGGGCATACAAAACCTCTATTTATCTCAAAAGGTTCTTAGGGTTCCCCCCGACTACTTATCTACTCCAAAACCTAACCTAATAGCTATCTTAGTCCAGTCGCATTCCAGAGCAGGAGTGGAAGCTCCCACTTCGCTCGCAATCGTTCAAGCTTGCTTCAGAATATTTTTTGGCGCCGAGTTCAGGCATGCTTCAAAATATCTTCGGGCGCTGAGTTCAGGCGTGCTTCAAAATATTCGCCGTAACTGCCAGCGTTGAGATTCCGAAAAGATTCCCAGGCGTTGAGTGGTCCTGCTCCACATGCTTGCTAATGATGCTCCTACATCATGGTTGATCGTGGGGAATATAGAGAAGCTATATCAATTTATGCATGGTGTAGGGATCAGCGAGGGAAAGCTATTCAGAACAGATCGCATTATTGATAAACCCTTCTATCTTTTCTCCTTCAAATCGTGCCAAATCATGGTTGTTCGTGCTTTGTAGAAGGGGTTGTTTTAGTGTTTTGGTTGCTTCCTAGATATGGGGTCGATCCATCACAGATCCATTGCATTGTTTGTTGTCCAAGTATTGTTGTGCACAGCAGTCCAGTAAAGGATCAAGCAATTGTTGTTCATGGTGTCTTGAAGAGGGATTGATCTAGTATATTCATTGCTGCCAATTATTGTTTATTATAGTACCGAACTACTACCAAATGATGGATCTCAGATGAGGTTGATTCCATGCACTAAATATTGTCCCAAGTGTATGAAGATTTTTGAGGAACTAAAGGCTTCCCAACAGGTCTGTCTTATGACCTCTTGTTGGGCTCTATGTTTAAGGTTCTCAAACTGTTCTTGCTGCTGTTTTAGGACAGCAAACAGGTCTGACTGTTCACCCCCTCAAATCTGTCTTTAAACTGATGATTGTATGTTCTTTTAAGGTGCCCTTGCAAGTGTTTAAGTGACCAATGTTAGCACATGCATAAACCTTAAAGAAAACAATACCCTCTAGGATCTTAACAAATCCTAATGCTGAAAATTACTAAGCACACATGACAAATGTACTCATGGGTTTTTGGTCAACATGACCTTGGATAAAACCCCCTCGGGGAAAACCAATTTGGAGATAGATGTATAAATAGAGATCTCAAAGCAAACTTCTACAAAGAGGAAATATAACAATGGAACCTGATACAATAGCAATCCTTTTCAGATTGCTTTGGAGTCCCTGAAAATGGAGCCCCTTTTGGACTTGTGCGCCCTTCCCTCTTTGTGTATGCTAGAAGATGTTTGCGCCCTTGAAGTTCCCTTTGCCTCATGAATGGATCCTTGCGCCCTCTCTCAAGGATGAAGCACTTCTCCAAGATCCAACTCACACCACAAGCAAAAGACTCCTCCACAAGTGCGCCCCAACAAGTGCGCCCACAATAAATGCGCCCCTCTCAAGCTAGTTTGTGCCCCTCACCAAATAGGTGCGCCCTCCACTAGCTCACGCTCCAACAATGAGGAAACCCCAAGCTTGATGCGCCCTAGCCTCTCACCAAAGCGCCTCCTCAAGCTCTTGTCCTCTCAACAATGGCTTTGCTCTCTCAATCGTGCGCCACCCTTCTCTCCTTCACTCAATGAATACAAGTGAACAATGAATCGCTCATTTGCCCTATGTGCCCTCTTTAGCCATGCTTAGGCCAAACCTAGAGATCAATGGCTAAGATCAGTCTTAGCCAACTCTAATCAAAGGGTGAGATCTCATCTCAAGCATCTCACTTAGAAACCCACTTTTGGTTAAGTTTCCTTAGTTTGCTTTATGTCTCTTAATTCACCCACAAAGTGAATTAATTGTCACTTTATGACTTAAGTGACATATTTCACTTTTGACTTAAAACTCCTAAGTCAAAGTGAAATTAGACATAAAGTAAAAGGCACAAGGCTCAAACATTTCCCTCTTGTGTTTAGAGACTCACAAACACAAGGGGACCACTTCACAAGGTACACAAAACTCAACACTCCCTCTTACCGAGGAAAGTGTTTCTCACCAAGCCCATCTTGTCTCTGAAATAGACATGCTTGCCCCTTGGCAAGGCCTTGGTGAGAATGTCTGCCACCTGCTCATTAGTCGGAATATACTGAAACTGAACTACCCCACGTTGACCCCAATCTCTAATGAAATCATATCTGATCTCAATGTGCTTCGACCTGTCATGAAACACTGGATTCTCAGAGAGTTTGATACAACTTTGACTATCACAGTGAATGATTGTTGGAGATAAGTCCTGACCAAATAAACCAACCAACAACTTACCAAGCCAAATGGCCTCGCAACTAGCCTGACTGGCTGCCATGTACTCTGCCTCGACCGAACTCAAAGATACTGACTTTTCTTTTCGGCTGAACCAACAACTCCTACAACACCTTGAGGTGCTCTTCCTGTCAATGGCACATCCTGCCTAGTCTGAGTCTGTGTAGCCAACCAAACTCACCCCATCTCCTCTGACATAGTCCAAACCAAAATCCATTGATCCTGCAATATACCTCAGAACATGATTTTGCCCCAATCAAGTGAACACTCAAAGGCTCCATACTGGCTGAGAGTGTTCATGAAAAACAAATATCTGGTCTAGTGTTGACTAGATACATCAATGACCCGATCAATTGCATGTATCTCGTAGTATCCACCAACTCGGAATCTGAAGCACTAAGCTTCTTCCAGTTGGTGACCATAGGTGTAGACATGGGCCTGCAGTCCTCCATATGAAATATGCTCAAGATGTCTGTTGCATACTTCCCCTGCCCAAAAAGATATGACCCTCCTCCTGCCAAACCTCCATGCCCAAGAAATAGTGCATCGATCTGATGTCTGTCATCTCAAACTCGGATGCAAGACTCAGCTTGCACTCAGCTATGAGATGCTTCGCTCCCGTGATGAATAAATCATCCACATACAGTATGAGAATGATCGTATCCTCACCACGAATGATATAGTAGAGGTTAGGATCTGCCTCGGTCTTCTCAAACAACATCTGAAGCAAATAAGCATCTATCCCCGAATACCAAGCTCTTGGAGCTTGCTTCAGACCATAAAGTGTCTTTCTCAGAAGGCACACATGAGAATCTCTCTCCAACACCTCAAACCCCTACGATTGCTCTATGTACACCTCCTCCTCAATAAAGCCATTCAGAAAAGTGGTCTTTACATCCATCCGATGTAACCTCCAACCCATCTATGTTGCTATGGAATAATGCTCCAAATAGAAGTGTATCTCACAACTGGTGCGAACGTCTCATCATAGTCGACTCCCTCTATCTAAGAGAATCCTCTCGCCACAAACCGGGCCTTTTGTTTCTCTATCTTGCCATCTACAACATACCTGGTCTTATACAATCACCTGGAAGTCACAACTGACTTCCCCTCAGGTCTAGGAACAACCTCCTACACATCATTGCGCATAATGGAGTCATATGCCTCTAGCATGGCCTCTCTCCAGACCTGTTGATCAACTACTTGCGCAAATGTGGTGGGTTTGCATCTGAAATGCTCGTCACCATGGCCAAGTAGGACCCAAACCTCTCTGGTGCTCTACTCTCTCTCATCAACCTCTGAGGCTCTCCAACATACCCCTTGGCCTCCTTTAGGGTCTCCTGAAACCATCTCAGTTTCCTCTTCCCTAAAGTGACCTCCAACGGAGTAGTATCCTCATGCCCATGAGTCTCATGCACAGATCTCTGAATAGTAGTCTATGACCCTAAAGCATTTGCATGAACTATCTGTGAACTCGGCAACTGTGAACCTGACACTGTAATGGGTGGACTAGTCACCCCTGAACTCAATGTACTCAACAACTGAGGCCGTGCCCCCTGAGATACAACACTCTCAATATGTGGGACCTCCTTAACTCTGTCTCTCAAATCAAGAGATCTCTTGAAGGCTCTGCTCTCCTCGAATTTAACATCTCTCCTCACGACCACTCTCCTTCGTGCTGGTATGTAGATACGATAGGCCTTCGAGATCTCTGAGTATCCAACTAGGATCCCCTTATTCGTTGTGGGATCTAGCTTTGTCCTCTTCTCTGAGGGGACATGAGAGTATGTCAAGCACCCAAAAATACACAAGTGCTCAACATCATGCCTCTTCCCAGAAAAGGCCTCCTTAGGAGTCTTCCTCCCCAAAGCTCTATGGGGACTCTTGTTCTACAGATAAACTGCAGTACTACAAGCCTCTGCCCATAAGTAGAATGGCAGTGCATGATCATGCAACATACTCCTCGCTGCACCCACTATGGAATTGTTCTTCCTCTCCGCAACATTGTTCTGTTGGGGGTTGTAAGGAACGGTCAACTGCCTTCTAATACCCTGTTGGGTATAGAAATCTACAAACTCTATGGAGGTATACTCACCTCCATTATCTAACCGTAAGACCTTGATCTTCTTTCCTATTTGGTTCTCCACAAGAGCTATGAACTCTTGGAACCTCTTGAAGACCTCACTCTTGGTCTTCAGGAAATAGATCCAGGTCTTCATGGAGTAGTCATCAATGAAAGTAACATAATACTCACAACCACCCAAGGAAACACATGACATGGGCCCACACACATCTATGTGTATCAAATCTAGTACCCCAGCTGATCTACTATCAGTGCTGGGAAAAACAGTCTTAGTGTACTTCCCAAGAGCACACCCTCTACACACCTCCTGGTGCTCAACGTTGAACTGTGGCATCCCTATCACAATCTCTCTCAGTGATCTCAAAGCTCCATAATGCAGATGAACCATCCGACGATGCCATAGCTCACACAACTGACTATTGTTGTTGCTACTCGCTGTCAAGGCTTGCAATGGTTGGAAAAGTAATCTATACAGTTTCCCATCACGTGTCACAATCACCCTGCTAGAGGTGATACTGGACCCCATAGGGTGTATGAGGACCTCTATCCCTCTGAAGGACACCACAAGATCCCTATCCTATAGGGATGAAACTGAAAAAAGATTCTTCTTCAACCCAAGGACAAATAAAACATCGCCAAACACCAAGGGTGGCATACACTCCCTTTGAAATGATATTGTGCCACACCCGACCGCCCTAAAAATGGTGTTGTCTCCAAGCACTATTTCTAACCTAATCTCTGGATCTCTGAGATTAGTGAAGTGCTCTCTCACACCTGACATGTAACTCGAAGCTCCACTGTCAATGTACCAAATGTTGGAAGGTGACTCAATTGATGTGCAACAAACAATCAAGGAGCACTCCCTCTCAAACTGAGTGGTGAACTCCTCCTCCTCTGTTGTCGTTGCAGTGCCACCCTGTTTCTTCTTCTTCTTCCTATTGGGACACTGTCCAGCATAGTGCCCCGTGTTAATGTTTAAGCCATTATTATAGATGTTTGCATTTCATTAGATAACAATAGCATAATCCAAGATCACTAAGAAATACACAATCACAAGAGACACAGCATTTATCCTGGGAAACCTTCTAGGGGAAGAAAACCCAGCAAAACTTCCTTAATATAGATAGCCAATACAATGCCAAGAGATCTCTTATGCTAATACAGAAAGTCCTCTCCTAGATATATGCCACTCTCTCCCTCCTTTG
>ML794610.1:87514-102358 GCA_009831015.1 Picea engelmannii
TGGCTTATATCTTTTGCCAGCTACTTTTACCCTCTAGGCCTTTAGCCCCTTCTTCCCACAAGGTAAGGTACAAACCTTAAATATTTGGCCAACCCAATGCCCGAACCAGTGTAATGGCATGGATGAGCGGGAAAAAGATAGAAAGTCGTAAGTATGATGGGAGCGGATGATGGCTTCTCATGAATCCCCCCAATGGCAACTCAAACCCTATGGGTACCAGCGTACTAGGGCATCCTATCATTTCCCCCAAATATGGTCAAGTGGAGAGGTATAAGATCCAAGCACCGTTAGAAGCAAAAAGAATTGAATGCACATATTCAAAGGTTTTGAGGATCAGTGTTACACATACCATGATACCCGGACTCATTACCTCATGGAGCAAGACCCATCTCTGCTACAGGACCAGGCTGAGGTGACGGATGCTGCTGCTGCTGACAAAGTGGAGGCGCTGAAGAATGAAAAGATGGGCCCTCCAGGGCCATGCTCAAGTCGATCTGACTCTCGGTACTCCATGTCTAGGACCTGTGGGCCTCAAGACATAATCTCCTTAGTTATCCCTAAACTGGGCGATAACAGTTACCTCTTCAACTCGAATCTAAGTGGAAAAAGTCCCAATCCATGGATGCAACTCAATCGGGATACCCACTATCACTTCAATAACTCCCTCTCTCACTTTAAGTTGGCTCTTCTCCAACACGAGGGTGGTATCCCTAAGTAGGATTCCTAAGGCTATGACAAGGAGGCTCAAGGTGATGTGAAGAGATAGCTTAGCAAAACAATTTTTTTTGTAATAAGTGAAAATAAAGAGGTGATGGAGGATAAGGGACTAGTGCCTGTCCAATATTGGGCCAACGGAGTGAAGAGGTCAAGCCAAGAGAGAAATTTATGAACTATTAAGACAAACAGAGTTGTCATACATGCCATAATAAGCCTAAACTTATTAAATGATTAAGAAATGTACTTGGAGGGGCCCTTAAAGGTGCCACACTCGAACAATGCTACAAGGATGAGTCTTGTTATCACACAATCTTGCACCCTAGTGCAAAGCCATCACAAGGTACAAAATGAGTGGGACATTAGAAGAGGTTACCACTATCACCTAGGCAACAACTTCCCTCATTTCAGTGAAGGATAAATCCAACACAAGGGAGGCTACCCTAGTAGCTTAAATCTAGCATTTGCTTCTGTCACAAATTATTTTGAGTAAACAATTTATTTCTTCATTAGATTTTACATTTGCATCATTTGTAAATCAGTTAAATCAATAACAGAGTCTCTACATATTTTCATTGTTCTCTTTTGCACAGATTTTAATAGGTCATACTGTATACATAATATCACGTTGATGTGCTTGGGCTTGAAAACTTAGCTAAAAAGGAAGTAATAACTGTGGGTACGATGGTTATGGGAGGGTCACCAAAAGTTTTTAAATACGAGGTCGAGGGTATGAATCCCCTGTTTACTTAAACATTGTCCCTTTTTAATTTATTTTTTTTCACTTGTAATAAATAGAAATAATAATTGAATATTGTAAAACATAAGGTGGGAAGTAGAAATTAGTGAATAGTTATAACTTATGACCTTTTCATAAATTTTACACTAATATGATTGTATTATTCATTGTCCATATTGGATATATAATGGCCATCAAGAAAACATAATAACCAACTTACCATAAAACTCAGTGGGTTTTTCTGGATTTCTATATGATGACTTAATCCATTTTGGGGCCGTAGAATAGAAAATAGTTCCCTCTTTATCAAGTTGAAGCACCCACCTATAAAAGTTTAAAAAGTTTAGAAAGCATCTAATGTGAGTGAACAAGGAAAACTACAGCATTAGATAGTACACAACACTTCCAATCTTTAAAAAGAGGTTTACCACGAAATGATAGCATGGGCTTTGCCTTCAGCAGTTACTTTAACTACAAGATCTACATCCCTGTAATCCTTTGGTCTTCTCCAAAAATCAAAATCAAACACCTTGAAAGGCTCTGATAGCTGAGAAAGAATCCATGTCTGAAAAGTTAGGCAAATTTACAAAAAACTTCAATTCAATTTCCTCAATAGTGCCAGGCCAAATCATTTAAGCTTACCATCTGTATATGTGATGTAATGGCATCACAATGCATTGCATGTTGTGAACGCTTAAAAGATAAAGGCTCCTCAGATCCAACAGGAGCAAGGAATAAACCATCTGATAGAAGAGTCTCATTGCCATGTAAGTCATGCAGCTTCCACAAGAATGTACTCTGGACAACCTGCAAATATACAAAATGAAGACTCAAAATTAGAATCTTGAAAATATAAACAATTTTCAATGCCATATATTCTGAATTAAAACAGATAAAATAAGATAATTAATTTCCAACAAATGACCATAAATAAGTCAATGGGACTGCAAGGTATATCAAAATCAGTAGTGGGAGTTCAAATGCATCTATTATAGAAGTAAATCTACTCTATAAGATCTTAAGTCTAACAACCAGTACTAAGTTATAGAGAAATTTGGTTTCCATCAGCCATTCCTGAGCAGATTTGTGTCATCGTCAACATCTTACTAGCCGCCATGATTTCACCTAGGCTGGCTTTATTGTCAGAGAAAAGGATACATGATAATAATTTCAATTCACACAATTTAGAGTTTTTCTCAATTTATGCCTTATGTTATTAAAAAGGTGATTAAATTGCATCCTTAAACTCCTTTTCACAGGGGAGCATAGTAAACTTGCTTGATCAAATTTTAGCATCTCAATACATCAATTCCCTGCTTCTGCTGTATATAGATAGAAGTCCTGGGCAATAGCCATTTGCAACTTTACACAGATTTTCACACAGATGCCATCTCAATCCTGTTATCGCATAGTTGGTAGTTTGGGCAAAGCCCAACCCAAACAACCAAATGTGTGACACAACTGGGAATACCTATCACTGTCACCTCAAGAGATACTCCCCTCGTTTTAGTGAAGGACATATCCAACACAAGGGAGGCTTCCTGGGTGACCCTAGGGGGATTGCAATGGGGAAGACAAGGAGCTGGAAGGATACCCCTATAGGTCAAGGTCAAGGTGAGGCTTGAGGCTAGGAGAAGAGTCTTAGGAGCTGGTAAGAGGTTGCCAAAGTTGTGTACCTGCAAAACAATGTTAGACCTGCCCAAAATAGACAATATATAACGATAGAAGCCTCAAAACCTAAGTCACCTAACACAGGACACGGAGGACACGGAAATACAAGTGTCTGACACTTGAAACTTTGACCTCAAAAACAGAACACGGAGGACACATTTATATATATGTGTGTGTGTGTGAAAAATATTTGAAAATTACACATACAAAAATGAAATTTAGACATAAAGATTCATATTTTGTTAGAAACTAGAAAATTTACATGATACAAAACTTTAAACATGTAACATAAATGAAAAATCATGATTCAATGATTCATTATAATTTATAATTTATACTGTATACATTGTAACATCAATGATGATAAAATGACAAACATTGAAGTTTGAACACACAAGAAATTAGAACCATTAGCTGCAACATTCTCATTAAGTCATCAAAATCAAAATGTATTACAATGTATAGATACTAGATAGCAATACTGAGTCAGAGTCACTAATACTATAGGTGGGAATGCCAATGGCAAATACAAAATAGACATATGGTAGATACTAGAACCATAGATGGAAGAACTGTCAAGACTCAATAGTACTGATCCTCCATGACATAATCATCAAAATCAGTATCACCACTGTTGCTTTCTCCTCCTCCTCCTCCTCCTCCTCCTCTATATCCAATGCAATATGTGCATCTGTTGGTGTGGAGGATGACCCTCAAAAGGATCACCATCATCAAAAGTAATTGGCTTTAGCACTGGTTCATTAAGATCCAAATTGGATCATGCCAAATCAACATTGTTGTCTAAACCCATATCATCATGAAACACATCCCACATCTTTGTCTTTCCCTTCACCCACTCTTCTCTATGCCTGTAAATAAGACGGAGATTGTTGTGCACATACACTATTACTGCTCAACCTTGCTCTTCTTCAAACTGTACAAATTCCCATATGTGCTCCAATTCCCCTCGCAAAAAGAGGATGAAATAACCTGAGAGAGGAGCCTCATGGCTAACTATTGTAGAAGAGGGCATGTTGCCCCATGAGTTACCCACCAAGCATAGGGCTTCTTAGCCCCCCTGTCTTTGAGCACATCATAGCCTATCTGCATGAAGGCCCACAATTGAGCCATTCATTGGTATAGTATTTGGGATTCAATGAGTGAGCCAAGCAATGCAAAGGTGTGTAATTCTTATCCCACCTGTTGATAAGAATATCTTGTATGGTGGTGAATAAGGTCTCTCCTGGTGTCCCATACTCAGGGCACTTAGCTCTAAAACAACGGTCTTCACAGACTCAATCATGGAATCCCACCCCTCATAAATTTCTCCTAGGATGGGCTTGTCCGTGTCTACAAATCGCAACAAAGAGATGATAGGATCCATGATCTTAATGGTAAGATCTACCCTCTCCCACCAACCATCATCTAACACTGTATCCTTGACCCTTTTTGAAGAAGCTTGATCTATCTTTCTCCAAAAAGACCAATACTCTGAAATAACCATGGACCCAAGAGCACTCTTGACCTCCCTCAACCTCTTAAGCATGATGAATGAGGAGGCAAAACGAGTATCTACAATCTTCAACAATGACAGATGTGTGTATCCTTTGTAGATTGTGAGGGCATTGATATGGTTTTGTACAAAATTGCGGATATGGCGTGCATCCTCAATAAGACTTCCCATCCATGTCACTTCCATTGCAATAGATTTAAGAGCTAAATTCAAAGAATGAACAATGCAAGGTGTCCAAAATATTTGTGGATATTTAGCTTCCACAATCATGCCAGCAGCCTTGCAAACATGTGCATTATCTGTAATAATTTGCACACAAGAATCAACACCTACATCTTCAATAACCTCAATGAACAACTCACCCATATATTGTGCATCCTTGTATTTTCCAAGAGCATTCACCGCTTTCAAGAAAACTGCTCCATTCAGGGAAGACACCATGAAGTTGATGAGTGGATGGCGTGTTGCATCTGTCCAACCATCGAAAACAATACTAACACCTGTTGAGGGCCATGTTGATTAGATAGGTTGTAGGATTTTATCCACCTCCTTTGCCTTAACCAACAATGTGGTTCTAAGCTCTGTTGAGAAAATCGGCAAAAAATCGCCAAAATCGCGAGAAATCACGATTTTTTCAACAAAACGATTTTTTCTCAAAAAATCGTTTTGTTGAAAAAATCGAGAAAAATCGGGAAAATTCGAAAAAAATCGCGATTTTTAGGGAAAAATCGATTTTTAAGTTTGTCGATATATTGCCAATGTTTTGGCGATTTTTACGAAACGATGTTTTTTGAACCCCGGCGATTTTTTCACCGAAACGATTTTTGTAACACTGGTTCTAAGCTTCTCTGAATTAGGAGGAACATATCCAATTGGAGCCTGATCAATTAGAGCTCTACACATCTCAAGAAACAAAGAAGACCATGCAACATTGAAGGAACTGGAGTTGAAATAGAAAAAGAAACCAATGGTAAGATCAACCTCTTCTCACTTCTCTCACTGAAATATCTTGTCCATTGGACCAACTGCCCCCCTCTTTCTTGCTTCTTGAGTTGCACTCCCACTCCCAAATTTAAAATTGCTAGATGGCTTCTTCAAGAATGGAAGAGGATCATCATTTTGGCTTTTCTTGGATGTTGTTGCCACCTTTCCCAAGCCAAAATCGTCCTCTTTTGCCATTTCTCTTCTTTTGGATGTACTCACTGATTTACATGCTCCAAGTCCACAAGGAAGCCCCAACAAATGGCCTTTAACTCGATAATAGGTGCTTGTAAATTCATTATGGCAAAAGGCACATGTCCACAAAACATTCCCTCCCCCCTTTGCCTTGGCCCCATCTCCTTGTTTCCTTCTAACATACTTCCATAATGGATATTTGTTGTCTTGACCCTGTTGTTTTGCTGCACTAGTGATTTTTCCATCATTAGAAGCTTCACTTCCAGCTCCACTTGCAGCAGATGGGACACTAAAAGAGGATATTGAAGTTGTTGGAGGAGGGGCAACACCAACATTGGGATTCTTCCCTTTCCTTTTCCCTTTTGTTGTTGTCTTTGATGATTGAGCCATCATTTATGTTGAAGGAGGAAGAAATATAACTGATTTAATAGTTGTTGTAGCAAAAAACTTGCAATCTGGTCCTCAAATCCACTTGGCAGCACTTGGAATGGACTCAAACCTGCAAAAAACCCTCTTCCTTGCTCACCAAAATCGCCCACAGCCCCGACCTGTTTAGAAAACAATGAAAAATGAGTGACAAAAACGCTTTTCAAAGGGCGCAAGCCTCCCAAAAATCACGACATGTGTCCCTAAACCAAAACACGCTCCAGATTCGTGTCCAACATGAATTTGGGTCGTGTCACGTGCGAAGGATACGACCCAAATTCGTGTCGGACACGAATTTGGGAGAATCTGTGTCCACGCAGGATTCACGACACGGGGGGCATTTTCAACGTGTCATGTTTCATAGCTCAAAACCAATGGAAAATCGGCAAGAAACCTTGTTGTCCCAAAATTGCAACTGTATATATATATATATATATATCAGCAGTAAGAAACTATGACAGCTGCAAATTAAACCATCAAAATCAAGTGTGTGATGTTGGAAATAAAGCTAGCAATGAATAGACAATCTTCCAATATTTAAACCAAGACTTTAACAACAAGAGAGGGTTGTTAATGAGTGTTATCATCAAGTATTTATAACAGCCTTATGGCTGTAGCAAACTTTTTCTACAGCAGCAAGTTCTAGCCACTAAAATCAACAAGTAAGCCACCCAAACAATAGCTCTTAAACAGTAGATCAATTATGACAGCTTGCAAGTAAATTTCAGCGGTAGAAAAGTTGTAAAAGAGTAAGAGAGAGTGAGTTTATTGCAGTCCTAATGGTTGTAGCTTAATGCCTGTTACAACAGCTTAATCACTTGGCAAATTAAGACGCACTTAGGGCACAAGATAGCTTAAAGCATGTAAGATTTAATTTCAAACTTGAACAATTCAATCTCCTTGAAATCACATTTACCAATGCAATAATATTCAAATCTCCAATGCAAAGATTAGTGTCTTGTCTATTGGGTGATGGAGTCTCTTGCTTTGAGCTAGGGTTTGTTACTACTCTAGGGGTGTAAGCCCTTTTACTTCCTAGAGAAAACAAACTTTAAGAAGGTTAAGCTACAAGGGTGTAAGCACGTTTACTCCTTATAGCAACCCTTAAGCCTTTTCAATAACAATAAAAGAGAATTCTTTGATGGAGGGTGTATGTATGCTCTTATACTCCTCCAAGGGTTTGACAAAATAACCTTGAAATCAAGAAGAAACACATACAATTACAGAAATTCCTTACCTAATCCAAGAGATATCATGAAAAACCCTTACTTATCAAAGATATTCCACCAAAATTTCCAAGAACAAGCATCCAAGAGAAGTCACTAGCCTTCCTTCCACCAATAGATAAGTAAAGCATCCATTGCACAAGAGACAAGAGATAGCAAATTTCCCAAGGAGAGTGAAAATTTCAGTCCAAGAGTATGTAATTATCAAGTGATATGATCCTTAAATGAAAATGAGATGACCTTTATTTATATGATGTCATCCCAACTAATTTGTCCACATAAAAATGTCAATAACAAATTAAAAGAGGGTCGACCCCCTTTATTCGCCTTTACAACTTACAAAAAATAAAATTTACATAAAGTAAGTCCCTTAGAAGGGTGACGCCAGGCCAAGAAATGAGATGTTGATCCTCTAGATGCAAATCGTTGGGCCTCCAAAGGCCATGTGTCAAGCTCCCATGTGCTAGAGTGTCATGCCATGCATCTTCTTCCTTCAAACCATGTCACCTCACCTCCAGAACCATCAAACCCACCAAACCCTATCCTCCAAGTGACGTCAAGGGCTTAGGAAGTGACGTCCTAGGCCTCCAAAAGCCAACATCCAAGTGTTATGGTTTATGATACCATCCTGTAGTGTTGTGCAAGTGCCTAAGGCAACGTTCATCATCGCATGTGCACAATAGCTTCGGGATCCTCTACCCATCCTGTGGGGTTTGGTGTCCATCTTTGGGGTTTTCAACCCCTCATGAAGGTCAAAATGGTATAATTCCTCCATGGCTAGCTTTCACCTGGCAAGGTCTTGCAAAGACAAACAAGTACGCCCTCCAAGGGTTCACAAGTCACATGTATCATGCCAAGTAAGCCACATTTAATAAAAGAACCACCTAAACATGTGCATTAAATCCCCCCATTTCAAATTAGACAAGTGCTCAAAGACCTTATAAAATTTGTCACATTTAAGTATGGGAGGGTTGTCATGGTGCCCTATTGGGTAGACCAATCCCCAAGTCAAGGAGTGTTTCCTAAGAAGACCCTCTCTAGGTCATGTAGTGAATATGAGGTGGATGGGGGTATGACTTTTGGGCATGGGGTTCCTGACATATCAAGGGCTCATATTGTCTCATCTATGGGTGCCTTTGTGGAGGGTGTGTTGCACCTTCGTTTGCAATGCAACATGTTTCCAAACCCTTATTGCCATTAAGTTATTATGGTTCGAACATTGAGTGTTATGTGCAAGGAAAGTAAAGAGCACCGCAATGCCACTTAGAGTTAGGAAAACATTGAGTGCCACATGAAAGGAAAGTAAAAAACACTACAAATACATTACCCCAACAAGCGGGACATTTATTAATTATTTGTTAAAAGGTCCTTGATTTTTTTGGAGAAGCGTTTCATTGCTCTTAGGACCTTAGGGCAAGCATCTAGAAGGATTAATTAAGGCTTTTAACTCTTGCTAGCCACAACACCTCTAGGCCTCTAGCCTTTTTTTCCCATGAAATGAGGTACAAGCCCCTCTTGGGGTCAGTGAACCTAGAAGACCCAAAAGATGAGGAAATGAAGGGGAAGAAGCATGAAATGTGGTAAGTATGATCGAGAATGGTACGATGACCCTTCAAGGATACCCCCCAATAGAAACCCTTTCCCCGAGGGTGACTCACTTGCTAGGAAACCATGTCAACCACTAAGGTGAAATCAGGCAAAAGGTATAATTTCCAAGCAAATGTTTTCATAATCGAGAAAGGGCTCTTTGCAACATGCTCAAATGCTTCAATTATTAAAATGACACTTACCATGAGACTGGACGTGTTACCTCATGAAGCAATACCTACTATCATTTTTGGGCCAAGCTAGTGTGATGGGCATTGCTACTGTCGAAAAGTGGTGATGTGTGGTGAGACGAGGGGATCTATCTGCTCATCTGGCTCTCGGGACTCCATGTCTTCAACCTCCGGGCCTCGATACATCATCTCCTTAGTTAACCCTAGCCTGGGGGGGTAACAATTCCAAACCTATACATATTGAACACACATGACTATTCCATTCAAGGCCAAAGTAAACAGAACAGACAGCTATAGCATGATCAACAGATTACTCATTGTGGCTCTATCATGTGAGCCCTTTATTTAACCAATTTGGGAGTAAAAAAGAGATGATTCATCCTGTTATCCACCGAGTTGCACTAACTGAATTTGGAGATGAGCCGCCAAAGACTGAGCAGATAGACGCTCAGAAGTCAAAGTTCACAGGTTCAGCAAGTCTTTTTAAAGACCACTTTTCTGCATTTCCATCCCTCCAGGGGCATTGTAATAAATGACTTGAGCATGAAAGTTGTAAAAAACTATTGGCCACCTAAAACCCGGTTACGAGCCTGTACTCTAGAGTGTTTTTTTTCACTTGTTAATTATTTTTTTCCTACCTTAGTGGGCAATTAATAATTTCTAAGTTTTTTCATTCAAAGACTGACTCCAAAGCTGGAGTATGTGGCCTTGGCATGGTATAACCAATGTCAAGTGTCTAAATGTATATGAGTTCATGCTAAGTCATGTCTATTGAGTCATATGGAAACTGCGGCTAGGTCCGATAGTTTTTTTTAATGTTTTAGTGAAATAATAAATTTCCCGCAAAACGGAAATTTCTAATTGTAAAGTCAATAAATTGTAAAAATATGGCATTAGTCATTGTCAGATGCCATATTTATGCTCGTTTTCTAAGCCAAAGCACCATTTGAACCCCTTATTCCCCTTCTATCTAGACAAAAAAGTGATTTTTATCACTAAAAAATGTATTTACCTCGAAAAAGACGGAAAAGGGGTCATTTAATTAATTTCCCTTTTTTTAGGAAAATTGGGGAACATGTTGGAGACATGTTTTTTCCTTGGTTCTCAGTCAACTCTGAGCTTGGGCGAGTTTACTAGAGAGGAAGGCGACGTCATTTAGTGACATGGACATGGAGGAGATCCCAAAGTAGGGACTCGACCCCACTTGGTTAGGTGGCACATTTAGAAGAGAGGGCGCACATCCCTATGCTAACACTCGCCCTCACACCCTAGTTCTACTCCACCTCACTCCCACTCACACTAGTCTCACTCCACTCCACTCAACTCCACATCACCCCACATCAACTCTCATTTACTCTATGCGCCACTCCCCTTTACTCCATGTGCCACTCCCTCATGCAATGCGCATCCTCTCTTGGGATTGTCACCCATTTTGTAGTAAATAGAAGGTGACCCTCCTCATTGTAGCTAGTTAGAGCTTGGGCGTCCTTACTATTCATTGTCGTAATATTTTCTAAATTGAATCAAAAGGCTTTGGAGGTCAAGATTGGTGTTTGGATTCACATGTGTGGATGGATTGTTAGCTTATGAGGTAATATTATTCTCTGTTTTCTTTCTCGTATTTGCATGATGGCTATGGTAAGGATATTGCTATCCAATTAGAGTATATGGTTCTACTTGTTTGTTATGCTATAAACTTGTTTGATGCATTTGATGCTTACATTCTCATGTTAAGTTTTTGTTTAAACTAACGTGGAACAAAGTCTCTCTTGTAGGAAACACCTTTTCTGCAAGTACTTGTCAAAAGCTTGGATTTTGAAAGGCCAACCTTTTGGAGAATCAAAAAAGCTTGCTTGCTCCCTTGTTTTCTCTTGAAGCACTTCAGAAAACTTCCTCCCTCTTCTTCACACCAAAGAAAGACTCCATTGCCCAAGGGTTCTTGAGGTTCAAGCAAAGGCTCAACAAAATTGTTAAATTTTCTTCTCCCTTCTTCTTTCTTTATATGCATGTTAGTTAGATCTGTTTTAAAGGATAAATCTTAGCATCTAATGCTGCATGCATGAAGCATTTAGATCTAGTTTCAAATTTTTCCAATTAAAGAGTAGATCTAAGCTAGTCTCAAAGCAATTTTCTATATTTTTCACTTAAATATTAAGCTAGAAGTTGCTTCATTTTACTGTGTGAGTCAAGCTAATTAGTTGATTCGTGCTTGTTGTTTTTTGGGATAGTAAACAGAAACAACTAAAAGAGCTTAGTTTAGGCTAGTTTAAAGCGTCAAAAGGTCTCAAAAAATTCCCTTTTTGCCTTGGAAATTTTTCAGAACATTTTTGGTAATTTTTCTCAGCTTTTAGTTAGTCTTTTAAACTCTTTCTCATCGTATTCTAATCACTTTCCTTTCTGGTTTTTAGTAGATCCATTCAAGTACATGGAGAAACTCTGGCAAAATCAAGGCATAAGTGAAGGATTTTGAGCCCAAGTTGGAACCCTTGAAGACTAGGACTTTCAGAAAGTCTCTTGTAATAGTTTGTTTCAAGTTTGATCCATTCTATAAGGGTCCTTAGGTTCAAAAAGAGAAAAGAGAACATAGTTCTCATTGTAATAGGATCAATAAAAGCGGACCCTTTGAGCCCAATTTCTCCATCCCCATTAGGAGGATTTGTGTGTCGTGTGTTTGGCTTTACTTTCTTTCTGTGCAAGTTTCATCTTATGATCTTAAACACACATACAAGCATAAGGAAATCTAACACACATAACACACAAATTTCGCACGCATGTTTAAAAAATTGCTTTCAATCTTTATGCATGCTTAGTTTAGAGCTTGTTTTCCGCTATCAATAATAATTTTTGCAAGTTTTAATTTTCAAAGTTTCTTGCAAAGTTCATTTCAATTACACTCAAAGTTTATTTCTTTCAATTTTGCAAAGTCAAAATAAACCTTGCTTGTAGTTTAATTAGGGAAATCTCGGCAATTGCTATCTCAATGCGCGAGAAAACACCTAAGGGGAGTGTGTAAAGTCAGGCGGGAACTTTGAGATCGAGGTTCTCCCTGTGTTGGACATCCGACACCCTTAGTAAACTTACTGGTGAGGCCCTGGGGCTTCGGTAAGTTCTCCGCAAGTTTCCAAACAAAGAGGTAGCCTCTAAAGAGGCCACACAATCTCTCATTAATCTACCTTTAATTTACTTTAATAAAACACGCAATCAACAATTTCCCACGAATCCTTTTAAGGAACTGGTACTATTGATTTATTTTTATGTATGTGAGCAATTCACTTCATTCATGCAATTGTCTAACTAATTTTGTTAATCTTGCAGATCTTGTATCCTACTTGATATATGCATGCTTATGGACAAATGATTTATATATGATTATCTCAAATGATGAATGATAAGTGTTGAATGCCTTTGTTTTATTTTGCAATAAACTCCTAGAAATAGTTCTTTTTGTTTATTCTTAGTTTAAAAGAGCCTTAGTATTTTGTTAGGGACTTACCCCCTTGGCTTCGCTAGGAGTTGGCCTAGATGGAGGAATTGAGGATCAAGTGACAGCACCTTGACTCAAAACTTGCCCCCAAAGACACACCAAGTGGATTGAATATTTCTTCCACGATAGCCCAGGTGTGTATAAGGCGGCAACACATCCTATCATGATAAAATGAACACATAAAGAAAATCAAGAAGGTATTTATTAAAGGCGAAAACTTTCTTAAAAAGGGTTACAATCTAGTTGAGTCAATCCACTTTATGAATGTGGGATAGATCAAAAAACACACTAAAGTGAAATAGAGCATCAAAGCATAAAAAAAACTTTTGAAGTGACTTTATTAATGCCTATGTCTAATATTTAATTGACCATTATACTGTGACATTTACTTTAACACCCTCCCTTATGGTCGTTCTACTAACTACACCAAGTTTATCCCGGAATTTTACATATTTTTCAAGACACGAAGACTTGGTGAAAATGTCTGCAATTTGGTCCTTTGTGGGACAGTATTGCGGCTCAATAGTGAAGATTTTCCAAGTTCTATCAAGCTGCCAACTAGGTCTGTCTTTGACCTCAAGTTGGCTCTAAGTTTCAACTATCAATGAAGGTTTTGTTGTTGTTTTAGGACAGCCAACAGTTCAGGAACTTCTTGCTGATTTGTTACAGTTACATTCGCAATTTAGGTGATCTAGCATATAGTTTCAGTCACCATGGGTTAGCACATGCATACCAAAATAAATGTAACATGCCTTGAGATCTTTATAGCTGAAAATACAGTGGTTCTACACTCTAACATACATGAAATTGAACACAGGTATCTTTGGTCAACATAACCCTGGATAAAACCCCCCCAAGGGAAACCAGTTTGGAATATACGTCTATATATGAGGAGAATAGATGGTGGAATACAGCAAGTACAAAATATAGATGAACCTGATACAATAGCAGCTTGATCCAAGCTGCAACACTAGTCCAAATGAAGCAAGAGCGCCCTAGGATGGTACCCCCTCCATAAATGCTGACAAGACCACAGAACTGGAGCCAAAAGCCAATTGGAAGCTCTGATCTAGAAACCCCTCCACAGTACTCTGATATTGATGAGTAGCCTCCCTCTAAAACATACCTCACTGCAATCTGAGCTCTCTAAGTCCTCCCCACTGATGATGCGCCTTCCTCACCAAGTGCGCCCTCCTCAAAACAGGAATATCCCCACTAAATAATTGAGGCCCTAAGCCTGTTGGCTATCTCCATGGAAGGGAGTGCCCAAGCTAGCCTCAACATATGCTTCCATTCTCATCCTCTTGCTCCTTCTCCTTCTCCTCAAGTGAACAAAACAAGGAGTGAACCCTCCTTTGCCCCTTGCACCCTCCTTAAGGAAGCATAAGAAAACCTAAAAGTTGGGTGGATGAGATCATCTCATCTCATCCCTAATCAATGGTTGAGATCATCTCAAGTAAATCTCAACTCAAAACCCACTTTACTTAAGTTTCCATAGTTTCACTTTATGTCCCTTAATTCACCCACAAAGTGAATTAATTGTCATTTAAGGCTAAAATGACCAAAATTCACTTTTGACTTAAATCTCCTAAGTCAAAGTGAAATTAGACATTAAGTACATGGTACAAGGTACAAAGTACTTCCCTCGTGTGTTTAGAAGCTCACAAACACAAGGGGACCACTTTCCAAGGTACCCAAATCTCAATAAATAGATCCATCCTCTACAAGTTGTCTAATGAAATGACAATGTATCTCAACATGCTTGGAACACTTGTGGAAGATACCGCTACCTTGAGGCTTGACCACCCCTTGATTGTCACATAGTAGGGGTGTGGGCTTTGTTTGTTGTGTCTTCATGTATGAAAGCATCCTCCTAAACCAAACTGCCTCATACACTCCTTTCACTACTCCTCGATATTCTTCTTATGTCAATGAAAGGGGTACTGTATGCTACTTCTTGTTGGTCCTGTTGACCGCCCATTTAGCACCAGTGGTCAACTCATGTACCATGAAGAGATGTATCGTCTGATGCAGTATTATTGAAGATTCTTGGTTCTACAGGGTTGTGTTTGGCCCGGCACTTATTTTTGTAATTGGAATTTCCGCACCCCTGCGTG
>ML794610.1:125756-140958 GCA_009831015.1 Picea engelmannii
TGGGCCTTTAGCCCCTTCTTCCCACAAGATAAGGTGCAATCCCATAAATAGGTCAACCCAATGCCTAGACAAGGGGAATGGGATAAATGAGCGGGAGATAAGATGAAATAGTGGTGCTATGATGGGAGCGGACGATGGCTTCTCAGAAATCCCCCCAGTAGCAAACCAAGACCTATGGTCACAGGATTGCTAGGGCACCCTGTCAATTTCCCCAAGCATGGTCAAGTGGGCTAATGTAAGATCCAAGCAGTTGTTAGAGATAAAAGGAATCAGATGCATATATTTAAAGTTTTCAATGACCAAAAGTGACACATACCATGATACCTAGACCAATTACCTCATGGAGCAAGAACCTCTTCCGATACAAGACCAAGCCAATGGTGATGGATGCTGCTGCTGCTGACAAGACAAAGCTGATGGAAGAAGGAAAGGATGGGCCCTCCAGGGCCATGCTCAGGTCAATCCTGCTCTCGGTACTCCATGTCTAGGACCTGTGGGCCTCGAGACATGATCTCCTAGTTATCCCTAAAAATCGGGGATAACAGTTTTGAGATGCACTAGCACTTTGGATACTTTTTTCTTGGCAGTTGTGGTCAAAGCAAAGAACCAAAACTAGGCCTCGACTCTCCAAATGCTTAATGGTCTCAAAAGGGCACTCGAAACATTGTCACAAAACTAACTCTACTCCTGGAACTGTCCTTGCGAAACCAGTTTGTCATGGAGAAGTACAATGAAGAGGTCGGAGTGGAGTCTGCTAAGGTTGGTGAAGATGATGGCAAAGAGAAAACCCTAACAAAAAGAGAAATTTCATGAAAATCGAGAAGGGCGAGAATCGACCTGAGAATCAACCTGCAAATTGGGCAAGGAGGATCGACCTGCGAAAGCAGAGGGACTGGCAGGCAAGCAAGAAGCGTTTTCTGCACATGAGGGGAAAGGAAATGCCAAGAGGAGCTATTCATGGAGTTAACCTACGCTCCAATACCACTATCAGGCCAGGTATGGAAGAAAACATAACTCCACACTTGATGCTTTGTATTAACATAAAAAGTTTATAAATACAAATCTGAGTGACAGTTGGTCTTCACCTTCCATGTGACTTCCTATCACCTACGACTCTTCATATTTAAAATGATATTTACATAAGTAACGCAATCCGAAGGATTATGTGTCCAACATCTTTATTTCAGTAGGTGTGTTATGCTCTTGTGTGTGGGTTTTTTGCATAGACATGGTGTGATGGTTTCTTACCTAGTCATGAACGTAATAAACATTGGGTTTGATCTAATAGCACTTCTTAATGATAAAATATTATTATTTTGTCTTGTTATACCATGGGGGGTCATAATTGTCCTTAGATAAATGTTGTCATGACTTGGGGCAAATCGTACTACTGGTGATCCAGTTGAGTAGCGTACTACATATCCTAACCTAAGTAACCAGACACATCCAACCCCCCCATCATGTCTCATATCCTATGTGTCTGCCACGTGCCCTCATCATGTCCCAAAAATAGGACATGTGTCCTACACATTAGGTGGCCCACAACCCATAAAACCAACTTTTTGCCTCATTTCACTCACAAGTTGGAGATGAAATTGGTTTTGGAGTGTAGTTGAGGGTTATTGTGCAGTGTTAGAAGGCATTCCAAGTGCCAAGCAAGTGGCTTTGTACAGTTTAAAGAAGAGCAAGCTTGAGCAGTCAAGGGCAAAGACAATGGTATATGTGCACACCAACCTCTGTCTTATTTACAAGCAGAGGGAGGAGTGGTTGAAGGGAAAGACAAAGATGTGGGATGTGTTTCATGATGATATGGGTTTGGACAGCAGTGTTGAGTTGGCATTGGCAAACTTGGACATAAATGAACCAGTGCTAGAGCCAGTCACTTTTGATGATGATAATCCTCTTGAGGGGTCATCCTCCACACCAGCAGATGCACAGATTGGATTGGATATAGAGGAGCCGAAGGATGGAGGAGAGAGCAGTGGGGGTGATGCCGATTTTGATGATGATGACATGGAGGACCACTGATCATCTCGTGCTATGGGATTCTTCCATCTACAATTCTAGTATCTACCCTATTTTGTATTTGTCATTGGCATTCCCACCTATAGTAGCCTGTAGGATGTAGCACTGACTCGGGGGTCGGTATCTATGTAACACACTTTGATTTTGATGACTTGATGAGAAAATTACAGTTTATGGTTCGAATTTCTTGTGTGTTTGTCATTTTATCATCATTGATGTAGTACTAGTTGTATGATTGAATTTGTATCATCGTCATGTAAATGTTTTAGTTTCTAAGTTCTAATAAAATTTGAATCTTTATGTCTATATTTCATTTTTGTATGTGTAATTCATAATTTAATATATTTTTTAATATACATAGCGTGTCCTCCATGTCCTGTTTCTAGGGTCGTTGTGTCACGTGTCGGACACTCGTATTTATGTGTCCTCCATGTCCCGTGTCCCTGTGTCAGGTGGCTTAGATCCTAATCATATTTAACACTTTCCGCATTTTCCCTTTTTACTCCATCTCATTCATAAAAAAGATATCATCCCCGCTCATGTTTGACTTATCATATGTCATTCAGCAAGGTCTAAATGAACAAATTGAAGAACAATGCAAGCCAAAGTCAAATAAAGCCAAAAAAGGCTCGAGGTGAAGAGCATAAATGATAAAAAATGAAAAAATAATGAAATTAGAGCTATGCCACCTCATTAAAAAGGCCCAACCCTTAAGTCCTATGCTAAAAAATGCATATCTAAAGAAAAGGACTAAGAAAAAACAAAGAAAAATACAAAAAATAGTAATAAATAAGATTTTGAGGTGGTTACTCTAAGCCAAGCTCCCTCTTAAAGGTTTGCATGTACAACTAATCTAGATTCCTAGCTCCAGAAAGCTAGTTGGCCCAGTCAAAAGACGTTCTACATCATTACATATGACTTTGAGGGTCAAAACATAAAGTTCCCCTTCCCTTTTCATAAGCTAATCATCATTTTTACGTATCTCTAACCAAGTGATCTAGAAAACACCTTTTGTCCTAGGAATTGACACATGTAATAAGAGTGAGGTTGCCCCACCATGGTAAACTTAGGCAATTTAAAAAATTAGCCTATGTTAAGAGGTTGTTAAAAGAGATTACTTAATGTTTGGCAGAGACCATGGGAGATTTCCTCTTCGGCAAGGTACTATGTAGTTGAGATCTTAAAGAGATTTTGAATGGAGGACTACAAACCTATGGCCACACCCATGATCATTAATCTAAAGAAGGTGACAGTTCCATATTCAGAGTTGGTGGATCCCACGTTGTTCAGGTAGTTGATGGGTTCTGTTACCTCTCCAGGAGGTACCATAGAGTTTTCATTTTGGCTACACCATTGTAAGCCCAAGGATGTAAGTTAAAGCCATGTAAACCATAGTGGATGATTTTTGTAGTGGACTTCCAGACTTAATCCGATCATGATCAGTCCCCTTATGTCCTTGTCTCACCATCTCTCTTCCTGGATAGGATTGGAGGTTGTGGCACGGATCTATTGGGACACATGATTGTGTGAAGCCACGTGTCTTATGTAGGGGTGATTGCAGTTTGTGGAGCCTAGTCTGGTCCATGTCATGCACACCTATGTCTTCCCACATAGTTATCTTATATTGAGTTTGTAGGCATACCTTGGCCATGGTGCACTATCATTTTTGTTCTCAACATGGCAATCTCACAAAGTTTTCAGCAGTGCACATCTTTTCATGCAGAGGTCCCAAGGCAAAAATACAACATGGACTCAAAATAACCGAAAAGAGATCATGAGCAAAACCCATGTTGCAAAATTGTTATTGACAAAATATGAAGGGAATTTTCAACATTGCATGTCTTTTCATGCAGTTACACTTTGGAGACAAAAATACATGGGTTAAAAATTATTAGAAAAAAATCACAAGCAAAACCCATATTGCGAAATCGTGATTGATGAATTATTAAGGGAGTTTTCATCATTGCACGTCTTTTCATGCAATGCACGTATTTTGAGGCAGTGGTTATCCTAGGGAAAAATACAACATGGGTTCAAAATGATTAGAAAAAATTCACAAGCAAAACCCATATTGCAAAATCGTGATTAATGAATTATTAAGGGAGTTTTCATCATTGCATGTCTTTTCATGCAATGCACATATTTTGAAGCAGTGGTTCCCCGAGGGAAAAATACAACATGGGTTCAGAATGACCAGAAAAAAATCATGAGAAAAACCCATATTGCAGAATTTTCATTGATGGAATATTGAGGGAGATATTACCTCCCAAAAGAAAATCGTCCCACTTCTATAAAATCATGGGGCACATTTTACAAGGTCAAATGGTCAAGGAGTGGAATGTTTGGAGTATTCTAGCATTGGAATAATTTTGGCAAGTCAAAGATTCTTTCTCCACATGCAAAATAATTAATTTTATTCAAAGATGATCTATTTCCAAGCGAAGTGGTTAATTTAACCACTAAATGACCAAATTATTCTCTTTGGGACAAATTGCAACTACTCATTAATTGATTTGACAAGTCAAACAAGCCGTTGGAAGGAAGAATAGTCAATGTGGACAAAATATAGTCGTTATGCTCATTTCTCAAAGGGAAATTGTCCCTAAGTTTATTTCCTCCACTAAATAAATTGGTCAAGTGATTTTTAAATGGATTTATCCCATTTTTTACCAAGATTGATGTAATAAAAAAATATTGTCAAGTGGTTAAGCCTCCAACTAATTGTGGATGTGCAAACCAAGAATATTATTTTTAATGAGGGAGTTAGAAACTAGCCGTTACAAATTTAACTACATAAGGCTATCTACTCCTCTCATTTTTTGTTGTTGAAACTTTGTGAGATCATAATGCCATTTTACAGAATTCAATTCTCTTGTGTCATTGTGGATTATATGTTGTAATGCTTGTTTTTCTTGGTCTTGGATATTTGTAATTGTGTTCTTGGCAAGGGTTCTTCAGAAGATTTGCGGAAGATATTCAATCAATCCATTGAGGGGCTACATAGTCATGTGGAAGAGAGGAAGATAGGCCTTCGTCTCCTTACTCTCTTTGTGGGATCCAAGGTTAATACACCCAAGTTGTTGAACCAACTCCTTTGGGAGTAGCTTCAACCAAGTGGCCTATTATCTCTTCGACTGAAGACTAAAATTGATTGGTATCTTGGAAACCATTCTGTAGAGGAGCTTTCCTAGAAAGATCCACGGAAGAACCAATTTATCAACAAAATCTCTAGCATTGGGGGCAATAGTGCTTCCACTCCAAACCCAATTGTCTAGAGATCTATCCAGTCAATCTTAATCTCGTGGAGCCATAATCGCACAAACCAGATACATCATAAGGTAAGAATTAAAGGTAAGAAAAATCTCTCAATTTCCTCAACCATTTTAATTATAAATATTCTCAATCATATTTTATTACAAAAAATACAAAAAAATCATACCCTATCTTTGAGTTTCAATTTTATCTTGATTAAACTAGTAGATCCTGGGGTTTTTTCCTTGTGGAATTTCTCCCTACCCCAAGATAAATATTATCTTGTGTTATTTGCTTTATTTAACGTATTTTACAAGGATTTATTTGAGAATAAGTGTGCAGATCTGCACTAAAACTGTGAGTAAACTATTCAGATCTACACTTAAAAGAGTCTATTTTGTGAGTTTTATCATTCCAAACACTTTTATTTCAATTCCATATTTGATTTACATTATATATCTTTATTTCTAGTCACTATAGAGCTTAAACACAGCCCAACAATTCAAACTTTTGTCTGTAGCAAATTTTGGGTTTTGACCCTATGAGAGATTTGAACCCCAATTCTGCAAACGTAATTTTTGGCTTGCTGGAAATTAAATTTACAGCAGATCTGAAAGTTATTGGGCTTAGTAAACACTTATACTTCGCTGCCCTGACCTTCCTACCCACAGATCTAGTGCATTTTTGCACTTGTGGGAAGGCCCAAAAAGGCCATTTTCCTTGTTGTTTTCTGCGTTTTTCTGTGTTTTGCAGGTCTAATTTAACAGGACAGAGAGGAAATTACTCATTTTCATCCACTTTGGTCAAGGCACTCACATAGCTAGTCATCCGGAAAAGTGTTTGGTCATTCTATTTTCTGCAATAACTTTATTTCAGCAAGCATTAAAAATAATTAACTCCTACCCCTTCCACCATAGCCCATCATTTAAGGCGTTGATCTACTAATCGGTTGGGTAAGGTGATTGTGTTGTGTTATAGGGAAGCCTCCCAAAGCCTTTTGAGAGTGGGAGTTGGGTTTGAAAAGGGAGAGGATGGGTGTTGTGGTGACATTGGGCACCTATCCCTTGTGTTGCTCCCATAGCAGTCTAAGACCTTGTAGGACTGCTAGTTTGGGAGGTAACAGTTTCATTGATGTATTTGGTCAACACCAGGCCAAACATATGTTTTGTAGTGAACACCTTGAGTAAGTTTTGTATATGCATGCTCGAACATGTAGACAACTTGAGTGAACACAGCACATGTTGCTTCACTATGGGGAAGTTGGCATGCTCGGAAATACAAACTGGTTGATGCGTGATCAAGATAATTAGTACCAGATGCTTGCGCTGGGACCTTTTGCTCTTCAGACTTCTTGGCATACTGAAATGGCTTCTTCTGTTGGAACTATCTTGGAGGTTGAAGAACAACTTGAGTCGGTAACATCTTCTCAAGCTTTACTACCTTGTTGCTCAAATCATTCAACAATCCAAAAGATACATCCTTGCCTGTCTCCTCCTTCTACTTACATTCCAAAAGTGGTGGCACAGCTGGGTATGAGGTCCTTCTAGCCTGTGGATCAACCAAATGTGAAAGAGATACTTGCGCCTTTTGAGCCAACCCCTCTCATTTTAGCTAGTTGGAGTTTGGGCAACCTTGCTATTCATTGTTGTAATATCTCTTCTATATTGGAATAAAAAGACTTTGGAGGTCATCTATTGGTGTTTGGTGCTCATGTGTGGATGGATGTTGGACATAATTTGAGGTGATGTTGCTTTGATTTATTGCATGTATCTATTGTGTAATTTGACAAATCATAGGGATATTGTTATCTTATTGGAGTGGATTCTTTAGCTTGTTTGCTTTCTAATCCATTTGTTTATCTATATTTGAATGCTTACATTGCATATCTTGTTTTTGTTTAAACTAATGTGCAATTGAGGTTTCTTGTGTAGGAAACACCAAATTTATAGGTATTTGCAAGTGTTCTTTGTAGCATGCAGGATCCAGTTCTTGGAGAAGTAAAGGAGCTAGTTTGCATCTAGTGTTTGTCCAAGAGTTCGAAAGAAGACGTCCTCCCTCTTCCTCACACCAAAGGGACCCCATAGCCCAAAGAGTTCCACGCTCAAGCGAAGGCTCCGAAAATTACAAAATTTCTTCTTCCTCCCTCTTTATTTGCTTGCATGTCAATTAGATGTGTTTTGAAAGATAAATTTTAGCATATATTGTTGCATGCATAAAGTCTTAGATCTAGTTTCAATACTTTCCCATTTAAAAGAGTAGATCTAAGCTAGTTTGGTTGCAATTTTCTATAATTTTTTATCAAAGTCTTAAGCTAGAAAGTTGTTTTATTTTACATTGTAGATCAAGCTAATTAGTTGTTTTATGCTTGCTGTTTCAGGACAGCAAACAAAAACACCTAAAAGAGCTTAGTTTAGGTTCATTTAAAACTTCAAAAAGTCTCTAAAAAATTGTATTTTTTCTTAAGGAAAAATTCAGAAATTTTTGGTCAAATTTTCCAAGTTTTAGTTTAGTTTTTTAAGGTGTTTTTCATCATATTCTAATCACTTTCTTTGCTGATTTTTTAGCAGGTCCATCAAAAAACAAGGGGAAACTCTGGCAAAATTGAGGCTAAAGTGAAGAAATTTGAGCCCAAGTTGGAACCCTTGAAGACTAGGGCCTTCAGAAAGCCTTTTGTAATAATTTGTTTTAGTTTGATCCATTCTATAAGGGTCTAAAGGTTGAAAAAGAGAAAAGAGAACTCAGTTCTCGTTGTAATAGGAATAATAAAAGCGGGCCCTTGGAGCTCAATTTTTTCATCCCCATTAGAGGGATTGGTGTGTTGTGCATTTGTCTTTGCTTTATTTCCTTGCAAGTCTTATTATATGATCTCACAAACACACATAAACATAAGAAAATCAACCACACACAGCACTCAAATCTTGCATGCACTTAAGCTTAAAAGTAATCTCAATCTTTATGCATGATTAGCTTAGATTTTGCTTTTCGCTATCAACAATAAATCTTGCAAAGTTTTATTTTCAGTTTCAAACGATTTTCAAAGTTTATTTCCTTTTTTGCAAAGTTTAAAATAAACCTTCCCCGCAATTACCGGTGTATGCTCTGAACCCTTGCGAGCCTAGCTCGATCCTGGGATTCATCAGAACCGGAGTTGTTTGTGCGGAGTAGTTTAATTAGGGAAATCTCAATAGTTGCTACCTTGATGCGCGGGAAAACGCCTAAGGGGAGTGTGTGAAGTCAGACGGGAACTTTAAGATCTAGGTTCTCCCCGTGTTGGACATCCAGCACCCTTGGTGAACTTACTGGTGAGGCCCTAGGGCTTCGGTAAGTTCTCCGCAAGTTTCCAAACAAAGAGGTAGCCTCTAAAGAGGCCACACAATCTCTCATTAATCTACCTTTAATTTACCTTAATAAAACACGTGATCAACAACTGCCCACGATACCTTTAAGGCACTGGTACTATGGATTTATCTTTATGTATGTGAGCAATTTATTTTATTCATGTGTGATTGTCTAACGAATTTATCAATCTTGCAGAACTTGTATCCTACTTGGTTTATGCATGCAAACTTATGAACAAATAATTTATGAGTATCTCGTATGATGAATAATAAATGTTGAAAGTGTATGTTTTATTTGCAATAAACTTCTAGAAGTAGTTATTTTGCTTATTTTAGTTTAAAGAGCCTTAGTATTTTTGTTAGGGACTACCCCCCTTGGCTTCGCTAGGAGTTGGCCTAGACGAAGGAATTGAGGATCAAGTGACAGCACCTTGACTCGAGACTTTCCCCCAAGGACACACTAAGTGGATTGAAGATTTATTCCACGATAGCCCAAGTGTGTATAAGGCGGCAACAGGTCCCATTCTTCTAGGCTCAATGGTCACACCATATGACAAAATTATGTTCAATTGTAGTACATGAGCTTCTAATGCAATTTCACTTGTGCAAATTGATGTTAATAGATTGTAAAACACCCAATTATCTTGGGAATAGCTCCATTTTATAGACAATATTTGGTTCTTTGGTTACAACTTAGAGTTATGTTGAGCCTTAATTAGAGTTCAATGTAAACCACAATTAAAGCAACACTATATAAAGGCAATTTATGGGCCAATATTACAAATATTCATTTTTCTCTTAATAGTTCTACTCTTTCTCCTTATGAGTACTAAGGGTTTCATCACTTCAAGGTTATTTTCCATTTTAATGCTATGATTTTGTACATAATAATGTGTATTCCATGCATATAGCTATGCCGGCCATTTGAACCCATGATTATGTATGGTATTGTTTTATTGCACTAAGATTTTGCCACTATAAATTTTCAGCCATGAAATAGGAATGAAATTCCAAGTATTTGTGCATTTCATTGCACTAAGGTTTTGTCACAATAAATTTTCAGCTATGAAATAGGAATGAAATTCTAAGTACTTGTGCCAACTATGAACATGAAACTCAATGTGCATGGATATGCTTTATAAATTATTCATCAAACAAATATTTCCTTTGCATACCTCTAATACAAATTAGCATACAATTAAAAGCACATGTGAACCCGGGGGAAAAAGGAAGAAAAAAAATATAGAGGAAACCTAATGAAGATGGAGAAGAAAGAAAAACATTAAGGCTTTGAAATACCTGACCATAGATTGTTGCTTTGTATGGAATTGTTTGTGCATCTGGTATCAGCAAATGGTCATGTGCAAATTGAAGCGTTGGTATAAGCCCTTCGCCCAAAAGCTCTGAATCCAATATCTCACTCACCTATGAAATATTACAATAATAAACAAGATTTAGATCAATTGTTTTAAGCTTTTCTTACAATGTAAAACTATATGGCATAGGCTTTAGCATTTTGAAAACATGCTTAGACAATGTAGTACTTCTAAGTAGAAAATAAACTTTAGAGTGTTATAAAAATTTCTAAGAAAGTGAAAGTAGAAAAGTCTATTGATGACATTGTTATCATGCAATACAATATATATAAACAAAACAAACCATCTTTTATTTAATATTAGACAAGGCCAATATGGTTCTACTATCATTGAAGAAGTTATATGATGAGTATCTTGATGTACTTGCTTTGTATCCAAGTACTCATGAAAGTGTACGATACATTTGTTACAAATTTGACTCCCCTACTGCTCAGATCCTACCCCTCAATCATAATTGTTATATTAGTTATAACTTATAGTCAGGTCAGCCTAGTAGTGTAGGATACTTCATGCCCCTCTTTATATCCTATTTATAAATCAAGGAGACTTATGTGAATAATCATCTCATATTGTGCATTTGGATATCTTGTAATCAGAGGTTTCCCCCTCGAAAAGGTTTATCATTCACTCATCCACTTGTTCTAGGCATTGCACTACTGAAATTAGTGTTTTTTAATGCTTATTTGGTTATTTGGCTCATAATATTTGGTATCAAAGCAGACAATCCTTGGTATGGCTCCTTTAAACTATTCATCTTACCATTTTTGCTCTAACCTTTTTTTGGAAGATGGATTGGTGTGGGACTTGGGTTCAAAAGATGAAACAACGAAGTATCTCAACCCAAAATATCATGATTGGGTTCACCATATTTTTGGATTTACAAGTTATACAAGTTAGGGTTTTTGTCTAGTCCTCAAACTAGGCTCAAACAAATGGTTTCAATCAAACAGTCATACCTAAAGATTGTGAGGTTCAAATTGCCAGCCACCTACAGGATTGGCCAGAAGATGGGCCAAGGCACTTCAGGTCAAAATCTCAAACATGTTAGGGAAATAATGCTGAAATGGAAGTCTGTACAAGTTTGTTCACCTAAAAGACACTAAAAAGAACAAGTCTTGGTAGCTTGGACTTGACTTTTTCTTCAAGAATTGGAATTGAATGAGACTTGTGGGATTCTAAAGCATACATATCAGTGCACTACAAGATGAAATTTCAGACTCATGGGTGCAGAAAATTTGGAGATACATCAAGTACAAGGTTGGCCTTCAGATCATTCCCCGAACAAGAACTTAAAATGTGTGTTAACTTGAAGGGGCCGTAAGAAGTGATGTTACAACATGCAAAATCTCACCAATGAATGAGAAATAAGATTGCTAGAAATAAAGGTTTGTAAGTTCTTACAAAGGTGCTCTACTTATGTACATGCTTAACGCATAAAGAGTGATCTTACTTCAAGTTGAAAAACATCATGCAACCTATAACCTCCCCAACTCGCACTTAATGATAAAAGCCTTAATCCACAAGGTGCAACCCAAGAGGGTACTACTAGGATGCTTACCACTATCACCTAAGAAACCTGTCCTCTCACTTTAGGCAGGCTCTCCTCTGGCTCAAGGGGGTTATCCCGAAGTAGGATTACCAAAGCTAAACAATGAGGCACAAGGTGATATAAGAGAGTAGTTTTAGCAAATCAATGTTTTTCTAGTATAATGAAGCAAAAAGATGATGGAAGGATCAAGAGATTAGTGCCAATTCAAACAAGTGTGAATGGAGTCAAGAGATCGATCCAAGAGGGCAAGCTCAATAAAGGGTTAAGACTACAAGAGCCACAATATGCATGCCATAAGAAGAACTTAACATTGATGAAAATGAAAATAAAGGAATATCAAGAGGGCCTTAAAAGTGCCACATCAAAACTTTGCTTATGAGGTGCGTCCTACCATGGAGAATTAGTATAACAACCACTCACATAGATGTAAGATGCAAGAGAATAGTCCATAGACAAGACAACAAAGGGTTAAGGGAGAAATTCCTCATACAAAAACCCTTCCAATATGATAGATGTATCCTTCACCAATGGCCAATCAATAACAATGTAATGTTCCCAAGATATTCTGCTGGGCAATCTGAAGCTAGATCTGATTTTTGTTTGTTTTGTTTTGCAGGTTTTCTTCAGAAGTTGCGGACTAGGTGCTTAGGGATAAGTTTAATAGCATAGAAGAAGAACAATTCTAGAGAAATACCACAAGATATAAGAAAATACAACAAATATTGCAAGAAACTTCAGATCTGACCTTTATTTAATAGTATAAGTTGATCTTCATGCATAGATCTGCAGATCTGGTACAATATAGCCAAAATAAGGAGATTCGGGGTGGAATGCTCCTTCAGATACAAATATGTAGAGATACAGAGTCTCAAGACTCTCCAATAGCTGAGTAATGATCAAGACAAGATCAATTTCTTTCCCTGGTAAGATGAAATTCTCAAATCTGATGCAAGTGCACCCTTCAATGGTTGTATCTGGTGCTGAAATACCCCCTGACTGGCTGGAAATACTTCAGATTTCGGCCCCCTTGAAGATGGCCTCCAAATCTCATGAAAATATAGTCAAACTGTAGATCGGGGGCTATAGATAACTTGTGGAACAAGTTTGGGGCCAAACCCCCTAAGCAAACCCTCTATCTCACTTCCTCCTCAAGGACTGATGTGCCCTCCTTCAGCAAATGCGCCTTCCTGGAGAATAAAATAGTTATGCAAGATGAAACCCTCCAACAACTGATGCAAAAGAGCGCTAGTGAGATGGAAATCACCCCTGTAGAGTATTTCCCTGAAGATCTGACCTCCACAAGGCAAATCGAATACTTCCTCCTTCAGATGGTGTGCCCAACCTGCTGGAAAAACCCTTCAACTGCACCCTGCTTGTACAAACCTCTCAAGGATTGGATCTGGACTGGATACAATGGTGAGGGAGGAATCTTTCACCTCCTTGACCAAGCTTGGACCAGGAACAGAGGGATCTTTCACCTCCTTGCTGGTCTCTAGGGTTTCTTGACTCAAAACCCTCATAACGTAAGCTGCATAGCTCAAATGATCTCAATAGAAGAATAGCATGAATGAGGAGTGAGGCGCCCTCCTCTTTCTTTTATACTTCCATCTTCTAATTCTTCATTGAGTTACTTTATGACTTCTTCTAATGTTTTTGTTCTAATTTCCCTTTAAGTCATTAATCCCTTTTTCCAAAGTCACTTTAATAAAATAAAGTTGATTCACCTAGTGACTTCTTAAGTGCCTCCAACCCCTTTTTCATTGGACTATAGTCTAGAGGGGTGACTAGACTACTAAGTCCTCCTTGACCCCTTTCAAGGAGAGGGGGCCATTACAGTCTCCCCTACTGGGAATTGCTTGCCCACAAGCAAATTTTCCCCTGTTTGTTGTAAGACCTGTTCATTCTCCCAAGTAGCATCTTTTATGGGCAAGTTCTTCCATTTAACCAAATATTCCTTAACCTCTTTGTTCCTCAACTGTTTCACTCTCACTTCCAACACTTCTTCTGGAATCAAAGTCAAAGGTCCCTCCTCATCAATCGGCGATAGCTCTTGATTAGCTATGACTTGTTGCCCCAAGGCCCTTTTTAAGCAAGATACATACAAAACATTGTGGATTTTGCTCTCCAGTGGTAATTTGAGCTCATATGCAACTTCCCCAATTATTCTTTGTACTACATAGAAACGTGGTTTAAGTTTTTCAACCCCATTCTTCTTAATGGATGCTTGCTTGTACAGTTGTAGCCTTAAATAGACCAAGTCACCTACCTCAAAGGTGTGCTCCACCCTTTTTCTGTCAACATACAATTTTTGTTGATTTTGTGCCCTATGTAAATTGTCCTTGAGCTCTTTCAAGATGTCTTGAATTTCTCGTATCCATTCTTTGGCCATAGGAGCCCTGCTATCTCCAAACACAATCTCAACAAAAGTAAGGGGTTCATTGTTGTACAAGGCCTTGAATGGAGACATACCAATGGATAAGTGGTAGGTGTTGTTGTAGCAATATTCCCCTAAATAGAGCCATTTGACCCATGCTTTTTGCTATCCTGCTACGTCATTTATGAAATAACCTTCTACCCACTTGTTTACTATTTTTGTTTGCCCATCTGGTTGTGGATGGTAGCTAGTGCTAGGAGTCAACTCAGTTCCCACCAATCTAAACAATTCCTGCCAAAATATGCTCATAAACTTCTTGTCCCTATCGCTCACAATGGTCTTTGATAATCCATGCAATCTGAAGACCTACCTAAAGAACAATTCAGCTACCTAAGATGCGCTATAATCCATGGTGATGGCATAGGAGTGAGCGAACTTAGTTAAACAGTCCACTACCACAAATATACAATCTTTCCCTTGTGCTTTGGGGAGCACTGTAATGAAGTCCATGGATATACTTTTCCACTTACGCTCTGGGATGGAGAGAGGTTGTAGTAGACCTACAGGGTGGTTGTGTTCATCCTTATTCTGCTAGCAAGTAGTACACTCCTTAATGTGGCACATAACTTCCCCTTTGAGGCCCATCCAAGAAAACCTCTCTCTTATCAGTCTGTATGTCTTAAGAAACCCTCGATGCCCTACTATAGGAGAATCATGGAATGCTTGGAGGACTTTTCTCTTGAAAGATGATTCTGGAACTAAGTAAATCTACCCCTTCTAGTAAAGAATGTCATCAATAACCCTGTACCTGTCATCTTGTATCTATCCATCCATTAGCTCACATGCAAGTTTGTTTTTTGAGTACTCTACCAATAAATGGGACTTCCAATCAAATGAGATGTCAGTCATTGAGTATGCGGAGGGCCTTCTAGACACAGCATCTGCTACTACATTATCCATCCCTTTAACATACTCTATGTCAAAGTTGTATGCTTGGATTTTTCTCACCCATTTTTGTTGCCTCTCATTAAGATCCTTCTACGCAAGAAAGTACTTGAGGCTATTGTGATCAGTTCTCACCACAAATTTTTCTCCCACTAGATATTGTCTGAACTTGGCCAATGCGTACATTATGGCGAGCATCTCATTGTCATAGATGGTGTAAAGAAGTTCAAGACCCCTCAATTTGCGGCTCTCATAGGCAATAGGATGCCTATTTTTCATAAGAACAGCCCCAACACCTTTACCAGATGCATCACACTCCAATATAAAAGGTTGAGAAAAATCA
>ML794610.1:149932-171633 GCA_009831015.1 Picea engelmannii
TGAAGGGCCTCTCAAATACAAAATGACATCACATATATAATTATAAAATGTATCTCATGATTCATCATCATGATGGAGTCTATAGATGTCTGATATACAATGACAAATGAAACAAAACTAGCAGCTAGCTATCTAATATCAATGTCGGCCTCCACCTCTCCCCCTTTTACGAGAAAAGATAAGGGGTTGTTTGTGAGGCCTACCCCTGATAGTAGAAGGCCCTGTATCTGATAGTGGATGACCACTGGTGTGCAAGAGTAGGTGTATCAATAAGTGTAGAAGGTTGTGTTGATGTTTACACATCACCCTCCATGATGTCTTCAGGCCACTCCTCCTATGAATGGAGGGATTTAGATACATACCTATGAATGGAAGATTCAACACCGGTTGGCAAATGAAATTGAACCCTTGCTCCACTTAGAAATCCTTGATGGTGATGATGATGGTTGTTAAGTTGCCTCCACAGTGATTGAGGAAGACCACAAACCCTTCTCCTTCCTTCTCCACAAGCAAAAAAACACAAATGACCCAAAAAAAAAAAATGCACCCTTATGCCCGCGGGTTCCTTGCGTCCGGAGACTTTTTGGTAAAAGTTGGCAATTTTTAGTAAAAATCGGGAATTTTTGAAAATACAAAAGATCACAATTTTTTCGAGAGTCAAAGTCGGCTCAGGGTAAAAGTAGCGACTTTTACAAAAAGTCGCGAAAAAACGGCTATTTTTTCAACACTGACATAAAGTGTGCAACAAATCATGGAATAATGTGCAATGTGCTAAATCCGCGGAGGAAAGATTCAAACAAACCATAATCACGTGCCAACTCATCCAAGTGATGTACCAACTCATGAAAGGGGAATGACATCACCATTCAAGCCATAAAGTGATGCCAAGTGTATATATGTCTCTATATATGTGCCATCAAGAGTAAAATGAGGGAGTGCTTCTTGTTGGTTATGTGTTATATCCCTTGCCTGATTGAACCTAGTGTTTGCATTGAGTTGGGCGCGCGGGAGGGTCAGGGGGGGGGTAGGCCCCCCTTAGCAGGGGGTTTGCAAGGGGTCACAAGGGGGTTGGGGGGGGCTAGCCCCCGATTGGAAGGGGGTTTGTAAGGGGTTGTCGGGGGGGAAGGGGGGAGCTAGGCTCCCCTTAGCAGGAGGGTTGCCAAAGGTCGCAAGGGGGCAGAGCCCCTGAAAAAAAAAATTGGTGGTTTTTTGCGTCTGTTTTTAGCGGTTTTTTAGCACATGGTTTTCGCCGACGGTTTTCTAATTCTGGTTAAGGAATTATGATTATTGACTAATCTGGGTCAATGGATTAGAAGTTTTGGATGTCGCGGGATCCTATGTATATTGTATTGTAAACAATGAAGAAGATGATGATTAAAGAATTAGAGGTGCGACACTAAATAGGCTGTTGGTTTTCCTGATTTGGGTTTCCGGGGTAAAATCTCTGTGTAATGTGTGTGTGTGCCATTATATCTTTTATGTTTTTATTAAGAATCCTTTTGCAGTAATTAATTGTACAAGGTTAAAATATACACTTCTCATGACCCATGTGCCAAGAATCTCCAACCAATCAAGGGCATCCAAGTACAAAGGGCTCTAAACAAGTCAAAAGCATGCAAAGCTAGTTGTTGAAAGGGCTAGATCCACCTAGGAAAGAGTACAAGTGAGGAGTGCTCTCTTGAAACCATAGTTGGGATGCTATATCAATGGAAAATAAGCCCATGAATGCTAGGGTGTTCTTGTACCAAGGCTTCAATCATGCTAGACCATGTTAAATTATCCCAAATGAATGTGTAAATCAAATGAAAGCAAAAGGAAAGTGCCAAGTGCTCTACACCATCATGAAACCAACCAAATGAGGATGCCAATACGATGCCAATTTAGCCCAAAAGTGTTAAGGTGTTCCATCAAGGGAGTCATGTATCCTCATATACCAAAACTTCCTAGCATAAATGAAGGCTAGAACATCACATGACCAAGTGAAATGCTATCTCTCTATGATAAGCAAGTATAGCAAGGAAAACACCATCAAGATAGTGATGACTATATCATCTTATCAACTATCAACCAAGGCATCAAAATCATCAAGTGAACTCACAACCCATAGGCCATCCAAAGCTCCATCAACTTGTAAACATGTCTTTGTGATAAAAATCACAAGCTTAGTGAAAAAATTCACTGGTGTAGACCTCATGCAAAATGAGGGGTAACAACTAGCTCCAACTTGGGGACATGTGCTCCTCTTGGGAGTGCATGAGAGCCTTAGAATCTTGGTATGTACCTGCTAGCAATGACCACCCAAATCAAGCAAAAACATGTGGCGGGATGCAATCATATCAACATCCCTAAACACCACATCACAATTCCATCATAATGTTCATACTACAAAATTCTTCAAAATCCTTCAAAATTGGCTATACAAAATAAGGCATAAGCCAACAATGCCAAAGAAGATATGAAATAGAAAGTATTGGTACCTAAAACATCTTCATCTAGTAAGGAACCAACCATAAACTGTCGAACTTGCCATGCTTTCCTAGTTTTTCCTTTCTTTTATTCCACACGAGAACAAAATCACCTTTTTGTAACATCCTTGGGCAAGCCTTCTTATCAAATGTTAATTTAACATTTTCCTAACTCTTTGCAAAATGGTCAAAGGAAGGACTTCCTTCTACTTCCATCAAGTTCTATCAATTGATTAATCCTTCCTTGAATTGCATCCTAGTTGGATGTGAATTGCTGCAAAACCTAGTATATTGGGATCTTTAGATGAATAAGCAAAGTAACTTCAACGCATAGAGTGTGCTTTATGTTATTATCCCAACTTTTCTTGTTATCCCCCATTGCTTTCTTGATAATGGTCATTAAATTATTGTTACTTGATTCCGCAAGACCATTTCCTTGGGGATAATAGTTGGAAGAGTGGGATACTCCTTCAAAGTTGGCATGTATGAGCAATGATGCATGAGAAGGTGTGCATGGTGGTATATCCAAGGAAGAGTGAGTCAAACAAGCCATGAATCAAGTGCCAAGTCACCAAGAATCCAACCAATTCATCAAGGAGAAGGACAACCTCATCAAAATATGCATGAAGTGATGATGAATGAGCATATGCCTCCAAATGTGGGCCCAAGAAGGTGGGCACTCTAGGTAGAACCATGCTCCATACCACAAGCAACCCTTCCACCTGTGAATAGCATCCATGAGAGCTAGGGCGTTGGAGAAAAGAAGACCTAACCATGCCCATATCTATCCATCCAAGTAACAAAACACATGTAAAAAGGTGAGTACATGTCAAGAACTCTATGCCATGATGAAGGTAATCAAATGGAGATGCCAATATAATGTCCACTTAGCCCCAAAGTGGTAGGGTGTTCCACCAAGGGATCCATACATCCTCATGTCCAATCATTTAGCAAAGAATGGAGACTAGAACATCACATGATCAAGTGTAATGCTATCTCTCTATGATGAGCAAGTATACCAAGCAATACAACATCAAAACCTCTAGCACATCATCATCCATGCCATCAACAATCCAAGGAACCAAGTGAAAACCCAAGCCATCCAAAGCTCTTTGTGATGAAAATCACGAGGGTAGTGAAAAAATTCACTAATATGGGCCTCATGCAAAATGAGGGGTAGCAATGTCTATCACCATTATTTATGTAGTAAAAGCCACACATGATCCCAATTCACTTATCAATGGCTCCACCAACTTGATATGTTCATCATCACTCGCATTTTTATATAGATAAAGTGAATTATTCCTATGGGTCAACACATCAATAATCATACACAACTTAAACATAGTGGTTTTTCTTATGGTACAGCATGTCAATAAACATGTGTCATTGTTCTTATTAGTGACTCCTATAGGTCAACATGACAAAAATAATATGAATCCTTCAACTTTGATGTCAAGGGTTGCAACACTTGCACTATCTAATTCCTTTTCAATAGCAAAGACTTGGAGCAGTAGCGAACGTAACAAACCATAATTTTTCTTTTCAGCAATCGACAGCCCTCCTCAATAACAACCACATTGAACTAGGTATAATTAGCAATGACAACCTTCTCTAAAACGAGTTTAATTTGTCTAGATTGGATGGTGTGGTATTTTTTCCTGCTAAAGAAATTCTACAATAATATGGCATCCTATTCGATGTACAGCAGTTACTGAGATCAGATAGTATCTTCTCTTCAAATCCAAACCAAATCAATAAGTAGTTGCAACATTGATTGAATTACAAGTTGTCTTTGGGACCTCATTATTTTTACTTTGAAAAATTTTGAAGAAGGAAATGGCCTCTCCAATCAAAATGGATGGAATCTATCTATCAACTAATCGATGTTTTTCTCTTCCCAATAGCTATCTGCTACAATGATTAATTTGTTTGTCGCCAAGAACAAAATCTCACATCGTTTCCACTCCTGGACAACCCACTAGGGCATGTTTTTGGGATTGACTCTTCTAGGAACCATGAATAGTTGGGAACTAAAACTAAACTTTCTATTTGGTGTGATGCTCTCCACAAGTGATTTGAACCCCCCTCAAATTGTATATTCTCCTCTTACAAGCTTATAAAACTAGTAAAGGTTCTAGTACCATGTTGGTTTTCCAAAGCACACATACATGAGAAGCCAAGGAATAATTTTCACTCTACTCAATTGATTTTCTATTGCATAGGAACATTTATTTACAATACAAAATTTGTTTCAAAATTGGTTGTTAACCATTGTTAAATTTTCCTATTACTCAGTCACTGAGATTAATGCCAATAATTACTAAACTCATAAATTTACTTTGCTGATATAAATTTCAGAATTATGCAGTTAACCTACAGTTGAGTAATAAACCATAAAAATGAGAGAAAAAACATTCACAAAACCAAGCAAAAAAATAGACAACACCATAAATACCCTGGAAACCCCGGTGTGGGGAAAACCAACAAAGAGGGTCTTCTATTATGGGCTTTCAAGAGAATTTACAGCAGCAAAAAATCTGAAATTTCTTCATCAAGTTTCCTCACTCCCTCAACAAAAACAACCCAGCAAACTCGGCCTGCTTTTTCAGCCCCGCTTTTTTGACCTGCTTTTTCGCTCGCACTTTTTCGGCCTGATTTTTCGGCCCTATTATCACACAAGTTGTAGGTTGGGAAAAGCATGACCCAACCACCAAATGGCGACAACTTAGAGAACACCTACCCACTGTCACCTTAGGCAGGTATTCCCGTCACTTTAGAGATGAAAGAATCACCTGAAGGGGGGAATCATAGTGACCCTAAGGGGAAATGAGATGAAAAATGTGATATATGAATGAATGTCCCTATAGGTCAGGTTGCTAGATGAAAAAGGGAGCTTGGTAATGAGTCTTGAGGGTTGTTTGAGGTTGCCAAATCCTTGAGTGACCTGCAAAGAGATAGTACCTACCTGAGACACAAGAAAAGCCAAGTTTGCATATAGTATGTTAAGTGGACAAGCAAGTTAATCTTGTTGTCCCTAATTGCAGCAATAAACAATAACATATATCAGCATGTAAAGAGTAATAAGAGCTGCAAAATAAGTGCTAAAAGTCTAGTTGAATAAGCAAGAGACAAGCTAGTAAAGACTAGTTTAACTCGAGAATGAAAGAGCAAGACTTTAGCATAAAAGTAAGGTTGTCATAAACAAATTACTACAGTAATAATTATCAGTCTTATGGCTGTAACAAACAAGTTATTACAGCAAAGAAGTCAACCACCAAAACTTGCCCACAATCCACCCATAAAGTGCATTGAGACTAGTAGATTATAGGGACAGATTTTTAGCAACTTCTAACGGTTGGTTTGTGAGTTATTAAGAGATTTGTTTTAGGGTTTCTACCGCCCTAATGGCTATAGATTTAAGTTGTAACAGCAGCACGAAATACTTGGAGAAACAAAACACCCTAGTGGCTCAACAAAGATCACTTTCTAATTTAGAAAATCTCAAAATTCCAAAATTTCACGTTTACCAATGCAAGATTTTATTTCTCCAATGCAATTGAACTAGTGCCTCTAACCATTGGATAAATGGAATCTCTTGATCAAACAAGTTGGAAGAGTTACTTCCTTGGGGGTGTGAAACCTTTTACTCCCCAAGGCAAACCCTAACAAACAAGGAAAACCTAGGAGGGTGTAAACCCTCTTACTCCTAGTATCTTTGCACAATAGATTATTCCAAAAAATAAAAATAGACTTAGAGGCGGGTGTATGCCCTTATACTCCCCAAGATATCATCACATTAAGCTTACAACCAAGAAAAGAGAGTAATAACCATGAAATCCTTACCAAGTTGAAGCATTAACAAGATGAAACCCTAATTCACCAAACAAATTCCACCATAAGCAATAAAATAATCCTCCAAGAGAGCTAGCGCATCATCCATCCATCCTATAGTAAAGAGAAACCATAACAAATAGCATAAGAGATAGAGATTTCCCAAAGAGGGCGAAAATTTCATCCAAGTACCTCTCACAATGGGAGAGATATGTTGTGAAATGAGATTCACATGATCTCTATTTATACAAACACCTTAAAACATAGTTTGTCCACTTAGGAAGGGTATAACATAAGATAAGGGGTCCAAAAACCCTTATCTTACCCCTTGCATCAAATAATAATATTTAATTTTCACTTTAACACAATAGAAACCCTAAAAAAGAGATGACATCACCCCTTTAGGGGACGTTTTGACACCTTGAACAAGTCGTTGTGGCTCCTTGAGCCTCCTCATCATGTGCCAGGGTCAATCCATGCCTCCTCTGGTCAAAACATGCCAAGTGTCAATGTGCAATAACTCTATCACCACCAAACCCCCTCAAGCATGACGTCAAGCCTCAAAAGATGACGTTTTGCCTCTCCTAGGGAAGTTGTTTTGGTACTAGGGGCTGAATAAGATCCTCCATGATGCCATGTAAGCCTCCAAAGTCAAGTCTCTATGATCCGGTGTGCAACAATGTGAAATGTTGGTCAGTCTTGTAACATGCAAAGCATTTCACTTTGCCCATGTCTTTGAAACCTCCCGCTCCACTTCCCTTCTTTGCATGAAGAACCACATTCTCTTCCTCTTCACTCTTTGGCTGGCTAGCCTGAGTGGCATCAAGTCTCAGCTCCTCCTGCCAATCAGGGAGCTTCTCCCGAGCCACCACTCCACGACAAATACTTCCCACTGCTTGGTGAAGCCATTCAAGGCTGCCCTCACCAACTCAGTCTCATCCACAGCCTCTCCCACAGCTGTCAGTTCATCTCTAATCTAAGTGAACTTTGTGAGGTAAGTGACCACCGACTCTCCCTTGGCCATCTTCGTGCTTCTCATCTTCTCTATAAGCAGCATCTTCCTGCTCTGGTTGTCAGACTGGTACAGCTTCACTAGGGCCTCCCACATGTCTTTCGTTGTCTTCTTGCCAGACAAATGAGGAATAATGTGGTCCTTGACTCCATCCACAATTATCCTCCTGGCCTTGACATCTTTCTTGTTCTGAGCTGCTAGTTGTACTGGATCAGCAAGGGCTGCCACTTTGCCTTCAGCAATTTCCAACAGTCCAATCTCCTCCAGTACCAAGCCAATACGCTCCCTCCAAGGACAGAAATTTGAGGCACCGTCGAGCCTGTCCTCAAACCTTAAGCCTGCACTACTCATTTGAGTTTGTTGCTCTGTTTACCACACACGTCCTCCTTTGTTGATTCACTCCTTGGTCTGCACAACAAAGTAACTTGGCTCCTTCTGTAATTCAGAGGTTGAGCTCTTATACCATGTTAATTTTTCCTATTACTCAATCACTGAGATTAATGCCAATAATTACTAAACTCAAAAATTTACTTCGCTGATATAAATTTCAGAATCATGCAGTTAACCTACAGATGAGTAATAAACCATAAAAATGACAGCAAAAGCATACACATAACCAAACATAAAAATAGACAACACCAGAAGTACCCTGGAAACCCCAGTGTGGGGAAAACCAGTAAAGAGGGGCTTCTATTATGGGCTTTCAAGAGAATTTACAGCAGCAGAAAATCTGAAATTTCTTACAAAAATTTCCTCAGCAAGTTTCCTCGCTCCCTCAACAAAAACAGCCCAGCAAACTCGGCTTGCTTTTTCGAGTCTACTTTTCTTTCCTGCTTTTTCAACCCCGCTTTTTCAACTTTGAAAAATCGGCCCAGCTTTTTTGACCCAGAAAAATTGGCCCTCGGATGGTTGTTGTATGCGGCCTGAGTTCGACCTCCCTTTGTTGCACAGTATAGCCCAAGTATGGCCTATGTTGGCTTCCCAAATTTGGCCCAGAACTCGCCTTCTCTGCCTCAGTTGCTCCCTATTCTTCTCTTGCCCAAGCACCCTCTTCCTCTTCTCACAAATGAGAATATGTGTCCCTCTCACCCTCAACCCTTCTATTTATCTCTCTAATTCACTTTTTCAAGAGACTTCTAGAAGCCTCCAAAAATACACTTTTCTGAATTATTAATTTCTAAAAAATGATTTTTTCAGAAATCTAAGTAAAAAGTCATTTAAGTGACTTTTTAATTTTTCCTAAGTTAAAACTTAGGATAAAATAAATAAAGTTGATCTGGGTATTTAATGTGTCCATCAGCATGCCTAGGACACTTAGGCCCATGTTGAGACACCTACCAAGCTACAAAACTAACAACCATAACGATAACCTATAACTAAAAAAGATCTCTTACCTAGTATTGTGTTTGTTAGTGTTTGTAGCTCAAACAAGTATTTCCGTAAGGATGTCTACTTGTGGAAATTGTCATTAAATGTATCCTATACCTTTCCTAGCATTCACTTTATTAATTTATTAATAAAGTGAATGTCTTTTATTAAAGTGACTTTTAATTAATAAAGTGACTAAGTTAAAGTCACTTAATGATTTAATTAAAAAAGAGTCATTGATCTCACAATCTAATCTTGACCAATGAAATTAGGTAAATGGTTCAAGTCAAAAAAACAAAAGACGAAAAGGGTAAAGGAAAAAAACACAAGGAGAATTCATTTTCACACGTCACGTGAGGTGAAGGAGATGAAAAATCTGCTCTGGTTTTTCCAGCATTGGCAAGCAAGAGGGACAAGTACAACATGGATTTTGAGGTAGCATGGATTTCGAGGCAACATGGAAATCGAGGTAGCACGGATTTCCAGAGAGCACGAAAATCAAGGCAACATGGATTTCGATGCAATACGAAAATCGAGGCAGCATGGATTTTGAGGCAACATGCAGATCAAGGTAGCACTTGTGAGATGCATTTATTACAGTAGTCAGATCCATCCATACAGTAGGTTGTATAGACAACCTCAGTGATTAGTAAGCACGCAAATCAAGGTGTTGTAATTTTTCAGGTTTGCAGATTTTAGTTGCAGTTTTTCTTTCTTAGAGCCATTTTCCCTGTGAGGGGAGCTCTTGTAAGTTTTGAAGATATTTTGAATGATGAACTGATCTAGAAGAGCTGAAATAATTGTGTACTATGTGTGATTGTTTTTCTCGTTCTCCGTTGCATGCAAGGGTTAATAATTTCAGCAAAGTAATTAGATCTGATCTATTCACTTAGTTAGCTGATTTTAGAGAAATTAACACGATATCAGAGCTCTAGCTCTAGCTCTAAAAGAAAAGCAGATCTATTGTATTCAATGCAGATTACTTCAACAGGGTAAAGGACACAGCTCGGATCAACCATGTCAGTAACAAGTGTGAAGGTTGAGAATCAAATAGATGGGGTTTCCAACTTCTTGCCTTGGAAAGCAAGACTCTCAGTGATCTTGAAGGAACAAGATTTGTGAGAAGTCATGACCAACCCTCCTCCAGCTCCAACGCAGACCTCAGGGGGTACGCCAGCAGTGGTAGGCCCAGCAGTGCAGGCAGCATGGGATAAGAAGGATATAAAGACGCAAAGTGTGATCCTTGAAGCCATCAAGGATCATCTAATCACGCATGTTGCAAAAAAGACCAGATCTAAGGAGATGCTTGATGCCCTTGTGTCACTCTTTCAAAGTGACAATATGAGTCGGAAGATGATCCTCAAAACCAAACTCAAAGAATGCATATTGTCCACCTCAGACAATGTAACCAGTTACCTTATGAGGATCACATAGATCTATGACCAACTTGCAGTTGTGGGAGAGACAATCCTGGATGCAGAGTTAGTAAATGTTGCTCTGAATGGGTTTTCCAAGGCTTGGGAACCATTCATCATGGGCATTTGTGCCAGAGAGAAACTTCCCAAGTGGGAGAGACTTTTGGATGACTGCATTTAGGAGGAGACTTGTATAGAGTCCAGATATGGTAAGCAGGGAGGAGGGGCAACAGATGACAACTTAGCCCTTGTCAGCAAGACAAAGAAAGGCAAAGGAAAAGTTGTCAAGAAGGGTGACAGTCAGGGAGAGGGACAGCAATCTAGGTAGAAGAGAGATATGAGCAAGATCAAATTTGATATCTGCCATAAGAATGGCCATTTCGCTTCGCAGTGTCCACAGAGGAAGATGGTCAAGGGGAAGCCGCAAACAGTTGCAAAGACACAGTCGAGCGAACTTGCATGCAAGTTCGAGAATGATTGTGCATTAATGTCTTGTCTTTCCACCGGCACTACTCCCAAGAGTGCTTGGTACTTGGACAGTGGTGCCTCCCACCACATGACAGAGGCTAGAGAGCTATTCAGTAGCTTTTTAGAGGATGACTCAGATCCCCACGTAGAACTTGGCAATGAGGCCAAGTATGGAGTCAGGGATTAGGGGATAGTGTCGTTCCAGTTGGAGTCAAGGGGTCCTTTAATGAGCAAAAGGTACTTTATGTACCTAGCCTGAAGAAGAACCTATTGTCCATCTCAGTCATGGAGGAAAAAGGTTATGAGGTTGACTTCCGAAGAGGGCAGGTGTTCATTCACCCAGAGGGAACCAGTCCAGATACTGCTATGAGGATTGGAGTCCGGGATGGGAACCTTTACAGACTTCAGGGCCAACCTGCACAAGCATTGTTGCACACCAGTGAGAACTTGTGCGATCTGTGGCACAAAAGGATGGTTCATCTCCATCATAGAGCTCTACCATTACTGAGGCAAATGGACATTGGGCTTCCAGAATTCAGTCTGGACCAGCAAGGGGTGTGAAAGGCTGCGCACTTGGCAAGAATGTCAAGGCAACCTTTCCTAGCAACGAGACTCGATCCAAGGGCATCTTGGATCTTATCCATTCAGACGTTAGCAGGCCTATGTTAGTAGCTTCAATGAAGGGCGCATCCTACTAATGTGACCTTCATTGATGACTTCTCCAGGAAGACCTGGATCTACTTCATGAAGACCAAGGATAAACACTGGAGGAGGCATTCATAGGCAGCAGACCTAAGATAGGACATCTCAGGATTTTTGGTTGTCTAGTCCATATCCACATTCATGTGGAGAAGAGGACAAAGGTGTAGCCCTCAAGGGAGAGGGGCATTTTGGTGGGGTACAGTGAGGATTCAAAGGCCTACAGAGTGTAATTTCCAGATCATCACAAGACGGTGGTGAGCTGAGATGTCAAGTTTGAGGAGAACTTGGCATCTAAGAAATCTCGGGACCTACCAGCAGTTGTGTTAGAGTATAGCTCGGCTAGGTAATTCCTCCTCATTAGGGGTGTCTAGTAATGAGGAGGAAACCCATCTTATGACTAGACAAAAATTAAAATAGTGGGGACCACCTAACTCAAGCTAAGAATGCATCTCGGTCGTTCATGCATCTCACTGCTTGATTAAATCCCCATCCTTGGATCAAGTTCATAATGAGAGGATCTGAGGGCTAGGATTGAATGAGGAAAGGATGCTAGGGTTACAAGTAACCTAGAAGCATCTCTATCAAAACTAGGGAAAAAGAGAGGGAGGTCGACTAAGTGTGTGGAGGCACTCCACAAGGACCGAGACAGGGTCTACCAAATAGCAAAGGAGAGGAGGCCAAGAAGGGCCGAGACAGAGACCAAGTCGAGTCTCTCTATATGCAGCAGGAGGGAAGCATAGACAGAGACCAAGTTGGGTCTCTCTACATCTGGAGGGAAGCATAGACAAGAGATCAAGTTGGGTCTCTCTACATCTAGAGGGAAGCATAGACAAAAGACCAAGTCTGGTCTCTCTATATCTGGAGGGAAGCATAGACAGAGACCAAGTCGGGTCTCTACAGAATCCAAGTCGGGCTTCTGTGTGTGCACCAGGAAGTAAGCTTAAGCTTCATTAAAGATATGAGGAGTCGAGCTAAGGGCCAGCCATTATCTCAGTTAAAGGATAGAATCCGAGTAGACGTTGAAGGAAACAGAGAAGGCTATGACAGGGTTGATACACTACTGGTTGAAGTAGCAAACAGTGGCAAGAGACAGGAATTCATACTCTACGATGTACGTACGGATTGCACCTTCACCCGACCTGGAAAGTAAAGCATGCCCAATTCAGAGATATTTGTATGAGTTGTGTTTAGAGAAGTCACCAGTCGAATATAAGCTAAGCAGCAACTCTAGTTTTGTATTTTGTGTTTTTTTTTGTCAAACTTTATCATCAAGAGTAAGGACCTATATAGGTCGTATGACATATGTAAACTCTGCCTGAGTGAATGTATGCTTACAGCAAACTGATATAAATAAAACCTTCTCTTTATGCTTGTTGTGTTATTTAATGGTGCATTGTCATAAGAAGAAGAACCTGATTTTACTGTAGTTTAGAAACATTTTATCTTCCTTAGTTTTATTTCTTCAAGTTGCAGAGGATCCTCAAGAGGAGGAACCAAAGGAGGAGCCAAGGGCTGAGACTTCCAGTGCAGGAAGCCAAACTCCAGAGGATGTGAGGGAGTAGTCATCCCCTTCGACTTCAGTCAAGAGGCCTAGGTGATTTGAATAGACTTTGCGGGATGCTCGAGAGCATGTTGAGCCTCCCAGGTCCACATCTAGGGAGAGCATACCCCCGTGTAAATTTCTACAGTATATGGTTTTGATGACCAACATCATAGACTCAAAGCCCTCCATCTTTGAGGAAGTAGCCAACCAGCAGGTGTGGAGAGATGCCATGGTGGAGGAGCACAACTCCATCATGAGGAATGATGTCTAGGAGATTGTGACAAGACTAGAGGGGAAGTCAGTTGTGACTTCTAGGTGGCTTTACAAGGTAAATCATGCGGCAGATGGCAGTGTGGAGAAGTACAAGGCTAGATTTGTGGTTCGTGGGTTTTCTCAGAGAGAGAGAGTAGACTACGAGGAGACTTTTTCTCCTGTAGCCAGATATTCCTTTATTCGAGCAGTTATCTCTATGGCTTTTGAGATGGGATGGAGCATCCAATAGATGGATGTGAAAACCTCCTTCCTCAACGGCATCATTGAGGAAGAGGTCTACATTGAGCAACCACAAAGGTTTGAGGTCCATGATAGGAAGACACATGTATGCAGGCTTAAGAAAGCCTTGTATGGACTCAAACGGGCACCCAGGGCCTGGTACTCCAGAATTGACAATTATCTGCAGGACATGGGCTTCACCAAGAGTGAGGCAAATCCCAACCTATACTTCTTGTTGATTGGATCTGAGATCCTCATCTTTGTGTTGTATGTGGATGATCTCATTCTAACAGGTGCAGAGAGTCTGATTGCAGGTTGCAAATCAGATCTAGCGTCAGAATTTGAGATGAAGGACATTGGGCGGATGCATTATTTTCTGGGACTTGAGGTTTAGTAGCGAACGGGCGAGATCTTCCTCGGATAGGGGAAGTACATTTTATAGATCCTGAAGAGATTCTGAATGCAGGATAGCAGACCGATCGTCGCTCCAATGGGGACCAACCTGAAGAAGATTGATTCTTCAACTTCAAAGTTGGCAGACTCCAGACAGTATAGGCAGTTGATTGGCTCGTTGATGTATCTGGTCAACACTCAACCAAATATTTGTTTTGTTGTTAACACCTTGAGCCAATTCATGGTGGGGCCGAGGGAGGTTCATTAGGTGGCAGCAAAGCACGTGCTCAGATACTTACAAGGCACAATAGGATATGGATTGCTATACCTTGGTGGATATGGTGTGAGGTTGTAGGGGTTCTCTAATTCAGATTGGGCAGGCAGTGATACAAATCGGAAAAGCACCTCTGGGTATCTTATGTGGCATGGTGACATTCTTTATGAGGTGCACATGAAGGGCTTGGTCGTTTGCTTAGGAGGAGAACATATATGGAGGAAGAGTGTTGGGGCCTTTATAAGGAGGTCATTTAGCCCTGGGTAGCATGGGACCACTTCGTTGCTTACATGGAGACTTGTGCTTGACTTGAGGATGCTTGGGTTAAGGAGAATTCATGGTGGCATGGTGGACCTAGAGAAGACATGGTTTAGGAGGTAGCAATTGGAGAGTTGAATATCTATCGAGAAAAGCATTGGACCTTGATCTTGTGGAGCACTCACCTTGGGACCCTTACTTGATGGATGTGCTTACCTTGGAGCTTGACATTTGCCACCTTAAAGTTGGTGTGCTCCAAGTGTGGACTTGGCTAGTGATTAATTAGGTCGGTTGAGTTAGTCGTTTGTGGACCTTGACCAATTTACTATTGTTGGCCTCCCTCACCTACTCTATATAAATCAAGGATAGAATCTTTAGTTGTATTCAATAATTCACACCATCTTGTCTTAGAAATGTGAGAGTTCATTAGATCATTTGTATCTTAAAAATGAACTTGCCTTGAGTCTTTGTACTTGTCTTGATGCAAGGGAGGATGGCACTCGGGTTTGTGAGAGACAAACCTAGAGGAGACTCGAAGCTTGAGGTGTTTGAGTCCTCGTGTGAGAAGGACCTAAGGTTTGTGGTAAAGAAACCTAGAGGAGACTTGGAGCACTTTGCTCGGAGAGGTTTTGTGTGAGGCAAGCTTGGTGAAAGATCAAGCGTGGAATTCTTGGTGTTGATGCTAGCTTGTTGTGGAGCCTTTTGTGTGGCTAGATAGCTTGGTGGAATGCCTTGCTAAGCCTTTGTATTGCTGGTTAGGGTTTGCTATTGATTGTGGATGCCCTAGCTAGGGTTTGAAGAGCATTGGAGAATCCTAGCTTCTGATAAAGGAATATCTTGTACCAGCTTGTGATAAGTTGTTGGTATATAATTGTAACTTCATTCTTATCTAAACACGAAGTGTGCTTAATTGTCCAAACTTTGTGTACTTGCAGATCTGATTTTCAACTTATATTCTCATGGTGAATGAGTAGTTTCTAGGGCTGTTTGGTATGGAGATTTATCATGAACAGCTAGCCAATTTTGTTGAGAGATTTGACAAACATATAAAAGCTAAGTGGGCAGATTTATGGCTGTAATAAATCCATTGTAACTAAGTAATTTTCAAATCTGTTATATGTTGGGATTTGTGCCCTAAGGCCTGGAAACATATTTCCCTTGAAGTATACTTGTTCGGTGTTTATATTCTTGGTCTGCCTTGTGTATTTGGTTGGACAGAAGTGAAATATACACTGCTGTAAGTTATATTTCAGATTCAGCTGTGAGGCTGAAAGTTCACGGGAAATAGATCTAGGGAACCTCATGTTTGAAGTGAAAATTCTAAATTTGCATTAAGAAGAGATTCTCATAATTTCTACACCCAGCGCAATAATTAAAGCATATCAAAGAAACTTATCAAAAAGATTATTTACTCTATGCGAACAGAAAGCCTCCAATTCAAGCATATAGTAATCGACTATTAAGGATGCTACTTGAACACTTCTCCACAAAATCATTTGTTATCATGCAACTCTAAAATGGCCTAGAAAATTCCAGAAAAACAACATAATATTTTAAGATTTCTTACTAGAATATCTGCACGATAAGGTAAGTCAGAACCAATTTGTAACTCATCGGAGCGTTTGTGAATAAGCCGTATTCTACCCTCCATTCCATTCAGCCGCAAAACCTTTCGAGCCAACTTTACCATTGGAAGATAAGCCTCACAAGCTGTGACCAGACCCTCCTTTGGATGGTCTTGAGAACGGGATGTTGTTTCACTCATGGCACGTAATGACATCATGGATAATAAGCCAGTGCCTGCACTGTCAGAATATTGCTCTTTTTAAGGCCTCGGAGATGTTAAAACAAACAACTCACATGAAACTAAACTGAGAAAGGAAGCAAATGTTTATGGAATACTAAAGAGAAAATGCATAAAAAGCTAACCAAATATAGTTATCTCCATAGTTATCAGAATATTCTATTACCTTTAACATCTCTCATTTTATACGATTACAATTTTCAGAGGAATTAAAAATTTTAACGATCCAGATTACCATGAAAGCCTCAGTGTAAGGTTTCTTACTTGAACATCCAGTGGTCTAGAGCAACAATTGTTGTTTGCATAATGTATATCATTTCGTAATAATTGCCCCCATGGGGGATTGTATGTAATATTAATAAGCAGACTGCCAGGTTAATTTTGCATGCCCAATAATATTTCTTTTACTTTGTTGAAATTACAATAGTATCGAGGACAGCAGCGCGCTGGCAAGTCATAGGCTTGAGCTTGTCACTTCATGAGTTTAAACAATAAGCTCCCACACATACAAGATCATAGAAAGAATGATGGATTGAGGCTGGACCCAATGCTGAACTCTAACTAGTAATACCATCAACGTAGTTAGCAGATTAGGAAGAATAACAATAGAACAGTAGTTTCAGAATAATGAACGGCGAGGAAAATGATCTTTTACAAGGTGTTTTTACAAAATAAGAATTGGATAAACAGAATTTAAAACCGTCATAAAAGAAAGATTCAGTTGATATATAAAATCAATTTGACCACAGAAGAAAACAGAAGTTGCATAACCTGGTCCTAAGAAATTTTCAAAGGGAAAAAACATATATGCAGAAAACTAATTAACATTATGAATAATTTCACATCGTATAGCTTCGAATCCATAATAGTAATAGCACTTTTATCACATCAAAATGAGAAAAAAAGAAGGAGAGGCTTTAAAGCACATCACAGTCAAAGTTATGACATATTATTGACTGATGAGAAAGCATAATCTGAATAACTGGTACTAGGAGGCTTACAGCCATGTATTTTTGGCATAAATTGGAACTGCAAAAGTGATTGGTTTAAACAACACTGCTATTCTTACTATCTTTTCTCTTTCTGCAGGCCTAGATCAACAGAAATAAATGTGCCTATCAGTGCATGCATATTGAAAATAAGACAGAAAAACGATGGAAGCATATAAACAATAGTCTTAAAATAAATAATAGAGAGGCTCTGATGCCTACTAAAAATACAAGGCATCTGCTTCCCCATAGATAGGCCATGCTTTCTCTTTATGAAGATCTGTTCTTCTAAACAGTCCGTTTTCTCAAGCATGAGAAAGTCCCCTGTACAATATTCATAGGTACAAAAAGCTCCCATGTTAGTTCTGGAAAAATTTCATGCGAAATATAGAGAATATATGATCCGGATTTATGAGCGGAACGAAATGAATAACAGATTGAATACAATAACACAGAGATACAAAGAACAACAACAGATATCCGGTAAACAATAACTTCTATTGAATAAAGAAAATAGGCTGAAACTGTAAAATGGCAGAACTGAAAACAACTTGCTCGAATGGTCATAGCTATCTCTGAGAAGAGATGTGGCTGCTACGCACATTCGTCTGAACAAAATGATTACAATGAGGCTCCAAAGGCCTTTTTAACATTACTCATGAATGCCAAAACCCTAGACATCCAAAAACCTAACCCTAGGAGATGAAACGCCAAAAGTTATGTGGGCGCCAATGGGTAAGTTGGTATCTCAACTTCTCAGGGTCGTAACTTTTGCATACGAGCTCCATTTTAGACGTGTGATAGCCCGTTGGAAAGGTCTTTTCGAGAACTACACATTATGCCGTCAAACTTTGACTTCGTTTACAATTTGACTATGGCAAGACAAAAAAAACATTGTTTAGGGCCCCAAAACGGCCCTGGAAGTATAGAAAGAAGTACTGATATGAAAACTTCAAAAATAATCTAGTTCCAATAGGTGGGCAGCCACCAATATCCACTTGGATGCTGTGTAGGGCTTCAAGACAACCCCGGAAGTACAGAACCCACTATTACAAAGAAATATCATCATTACAGAGAAACGTGTTGAACTAAAAATTGTCAAGATGAGCCAGTTGGAATAGGTGGGTGACCACCAATATCCACCTGGATCAGTCCTCCCCCTTAGGAAGCAATGGTCTCCATTGTGTTGAGTGCCCCCATCAGGTGAGGAAATTTCTGTTGAATTTAGCCTCAGGTGAGCCACTTGCCTTGGTGCAAGAGCTGCCCTGCCTTGACAACTCGATAAAGTTGGATCCTCTGTTGGTGAGTGCCCTTGACATGTGTGTCCAGTATCTGATCAGTGGATGTTTGTTCCATGCAGTTAGGGTTGAGCTCTATTGGTGTCAATTGTTCTGCGATCTCTGAGGTGTCCAATAATGGTGGAAAATATGGTCGAAGGAGGTCCACAATGAACACTAGGTGCAAGCTAAGGAAGGGGGGAGTGTCAAGCTCAAAAGCATTGTCACCCATAGCCTTGGTGATAGTGTATGGCACATAGCGAAGTGGACGGAGCTTTCGATGGGGCCCTGTAAGGCACTCTTTCTGCAAATGTAACCAGACCTTGTCTCCTACCTGAAACTTGTGCGGTACCCGGTGTTGATCATGGCGCTGCTTGTACTTAGCATGGCTTTCTGCAAAATCTCATGGACCTGTTGGCGGATGTGTTGAATCCACTCAATGAATCTAGTGGCTTTGTCGGCCTCAGATTGAACATGGAAAGATTTTGCCTGTGTGGTTGCAAGAGGTAGTGCAACATCAATGGGACCCAAGGGTTGGAATCCCAGCCCCACCTGAAATGGGCTATGGTCGATGGAGCTATGGAGAGCCCTGTTGTAGTTGTGTTGAACATAGGGAAGACTCTCATCCCATGTACGTGGATGCTTAGAGTTATACATGCGCAGGATGTGCATAATCATCCAATTGACGACCTCTGTTTGGCCATCGGTTTGGGGGTAGAAGGCAGTGGATTTAGTGAGCTTGGTGTCCAACAGTGACTAGAGACTCGATCAAAATGTGATGAGGAACCTGTTGTCTCGATCTGAGATGATGGTCTGTGGTATCCCAAAATGGACCCACACTCGTTCGAAGAAGAGCTTGGCAGTATCTCTCGTTGTGATGCTCTTATTGCAGGCTGTGAAAATGGCCATCTTCGAAAACCAATCAACCACCACAAATACACAATCATTGCCTTGCTTGGTGGACAGAAGGCCAGACATGTAATCCATCAAGATGGATTCCCAAGGCCTCTCGTGAGTAGGAAGAGGGGTGCATAAGCCTTGCTTCTTGATGGTTGGCTTGGCAATGGCACAGGCAGTGCAAGATCTGATATACTTGCTGACGTCTTGTCGAAGTTTTGGCCAATAAAAATGTTTCTGTAGAACAACCACAGTCTTCTCCATGCCAAAATGTCCTACCATCCGACTATAGTGAGCCTCCCAAATCAACTTTGCACACTCGCTTGCGAGAACACAGAGGTGGCCCAGATGGCATAATAGTCCATCCTGAATGTGAAAATCGATGACATTTGCGCCTGTACCCAAGAGCTGATAGGTGGTGGCGAAGTCAGGGTCACGCTGATAAAGTTGGGGCCACTCAGATGCCTCATGCCCACAGGAATGGAGCACGATGGTGAGTGCAGCAATGGGAGGTCGACTAAGGCAGTCGATGACACAATTTGTGCTCCCTATCTTATACTTGATGTTGACATGGAACTATTGCAGGTATGTGGACCACTTTTGATGGCAGTCGTTTTGCAACTTCCCCTATGTCTGTATGAACTACAGAGGCTTGTGATCAGTGTGGATGATTGTCTCCTTTCCCAGAATGTAATGTTTCCATTGACGGCAGGCTTGCACAATGGAATACATTTCCTTGTCATAGGTGGGGTATTTCCAAACGGTATCTGAGAGTGTCTCACTATGGTGTGCTACTGGATGACCGTGTTGAGTGAGAACTGCGCCTACAGCATAGTTGAAGGCATCAGTCTCAATCTCGAACGATTGTTGCAGATCGGATAAGGAGAGTACTGGAGCTGAGCACAAGCGATGCTTCAGATCATCAAATGCTCGTTGTTGTGCCTTCCCCCATGCAAACTTTGCCTTGCCACCGCCCTTGGTCACTTGGCTGAGGGCCCACGCAATATGGGAGAATCCCAACACGAACCTTAGATAGAAGTTGGCAAGTCCCAATAAGCTTCGAAGCTCGATTAGTGTGGTCGGGGCTGGCCAGTCACGGATGACTTGGATCTTAGCTGGATCCACATGTACCCCATGCTCATCAACAACGTAGCCCAAGTATTGGACCTTGTTCATGCCAAAGGAGCATTTTTTCAGGTTGGCATATAGCTTGTGTTGTCGCAGACTGCTCAAAACCTATTGGATATGCTGCATGTGCTCCTCCCAAGTTCTGCTGAAGATGAGGATATCATCCAGATATACCACCACAAAAGAGTTGGTGAAGGGTCTCAATACATCATCCATCAACACGAACCTTCGATAGAAGTTGGCAAGTCCCAAGAAGCTTTGAAGCTCGATTAGTGTGGTCGGGGTTGGCCAATCACGGATGACTTGAATCTTAGCTCGAGCCACATGTACCCCATCCTCATCAACAATGTGTCCCAAGTATTGGACCTTGTTCATGTCAAAGCAACATTTTTCTAGGTTGGCATATAGCTTGAATATGTTGCATGTGCTCCTCCCAAGTTCTGTTGAAGATGAGGATGTCATCCAGATATACCACCACAAAAGAGTTGGTGAAGGGTCTCAATACATCATGCATCAACCTCATGAAAGTTGTTGGTGTTGTTATCCCCGATTTTAGAGATAACTAGGAGATCATGTCTCGAGGCCCACAAGTCCTAGACATGGAGTACCGAGAGCAGGATTGACCTGAGCATGGCCCTGGAGGGCCCATACTTCTCTTCTTTCATCAAATTCATCTTGTCAGCAGCAGCAGCATCCATCACCATCGGCCTGGTCTTGTATCGGAGAAGGCTCTTGCTCCATGAGGTAATTGGTCCAGGTATCATGGTATGTGTCACTTTTTATCATTATAACCTTTAGATATATGCATCTTACTCCTTTTATCTCTGACGATTGCTTGGATCTTACATTAACCCACTTGACCATGATTGGGGGGATTGACAAGGTGTCCTAGCAAGTCTATACCCATAGGTTTTGGTTTGCCACCGGGGGGATTTCTGAAGAGCCATCGTCCGCTCCCATCATATCATCACTTTTTCATCTTATCTACCGCTCATCTGTCCCTTTCCCCTAGTCCGGGCATTAGGATGATCTGTTTGTGGGGTTGCACCTTATCTCGTGGGAAGAAGGGGCTAAAGGCCCAGAAGGTAAAAGCAGCTAGTAAAAGATAAAAGCCTAAAAATAAAACCTCGAGATGCATCGCCCAGGGATCCCCGAGAAGGCAATAAAAAGCCTCTCAGCAAGAAACAAGAGGGACCCGAAGAAAAATAACAAAAAACAAGACCTAGCCAAGAGGATAGCGGGTCTCATCACGAGCCAGCCTATTATGTTCATGGGTACCTAACAGCATGACATTGCCACTATCTGGTTACCACACCAGGGCAGTGACCTTTGGTTGCATGGCCAAGGGAAAGGGGGTCTCATCACGAGCCAGCCTTATCATC
>ML794610.1:171712-186265 GCA_009831015.1 Picea engelmannii
CCTTGTATTATAGGTCTTTGTAATGTCTTTGAGCTATTGGATGATATATCAAGGTTTTATGCATATGTTTGATAATATTAATGATGAAACGTGATTAACATTGCTATGATCCCTGTGACTAATGAGCCCATGGAGGGCGAAGTTTTTGATGTGCAAGACCATGCCCGACAGACAGGTACCATTTGGACCGGTACACATGGAGAGATGATTAGCTCGGACCTCCATGGGGCTAAAGAGCCCATCATATGGTTGTTGAGACCTGTCAGAGGGGCAGAGACAGGACAGTGCTTGATTGAGCTTTTGCACCTGAGAAGAAGAAGGACGTTTCACCAGAGGCACTTTGGCAGAGTCCGACCTAGGGGGAATGACCCCTTTTCAGTGAAACGTTGGCCTTGGAAGGCTCAGAGCACCCCCATTCTTACCATGACGTCATGGTCATTCTTGGAGGCAGACTAGGCAGCAGTGGCACGTGTGGCATGTTGGAGAAGCCCCTGGAGGGTCAACGTTTTGCTCCTGGATGCCTCATTTGCCCTAAAAGGGGCTAGCGCCTCCCTTGAAGGAGCTTTTACCTTTATTACAGCTCAGTTAGGGTTTTAATTTGACATTTTAATGTAAAAACAGTATGATTTTGGTTTAAAGCCTTGTCGGCTAATTTTTATGACCTAAAATTAATTAAAGGTCATGATACAGTATATATTAAGGAGTTTTATCCTCATTTTGACATAACACACAACTCACTCTCCTAGTGAGATCTGATTTTTGCGCCCTTGTTGGGTATTTGTTCTCTTTAAGTGAGGCGCACTTGTTGAAGGAAGGCTTTTATTGGCATTTTTGGCATTTCTCTCGAAGGAAGGTTTACAACTAGGGTTTGCAATGTTATTTCATCATGATATGTAAGTGTTTTTTCTGCAAAACTTCTTAATTGAATGGTTGTAGTCTTATATTCTTGCATTTATTTATAATTTTTACTGATTTTAAAACCCTAGGGGACAAACACACAAGTAGGTCGTTGTCTCATGTCCCCTAAAAGAGAAATTCTCAGCCATTGAAGAAGGAAGGAAGAGCCTAGCCATTGCTACACTCTTGTTACTTCTTCTCCTGTGCTAGCCGTACCTTTTAAAGGTCAAGAAGGAGGAGACGTCCCAGGCCTAGGTTATCTACACCTAGGGTCGCCCTGCTTCTAGGGTTTGGTGATAGGGCCTTGCCTTTGCAACACTCTCCCTCACCTCACTCTCGTGTCTTGATGCTAGCCGTTTTGCCAAGATAAACCTAAGGAAGGAGGAAAGAGCACGAGGCCTTGCTTAAGCAACACCGGAGTGAGCCTCTTTCCCCTAGGGTTTTGATTATGGGGCCCTGCCATTGCAGCACTTCATAACCCTTCCCTCTAGTCCTTAGCCTTTTCCCTTCAACCTTGCATCCTCTCTTGAATTGACTCCATTTACCCTTAGGCACTGATCTTAGCTCTCCAACGTTCAAGTGATAGTGGTCAAACAAACTCTTAAAACTCTTATAATTTGAAACCCTAACTAACTACTAACCCTAATAAGGCTGACGTCATCCTTGGTTATTCCATCTTGATGCAGCATTTTCTGTTGATAAGCAATTAGATGGTGTTTTAAAGCATTTATTGAGTAAGGGATTGATTGGACACATTGTTTGCTACATCATCTCAATATTTATTGATGAATTGATATTGTTCCATTGCTATATTGATAAACGTTGATCTCGTCAATATCTATTGTTATAATTGCTAATATATAGATATCAGATAGTTATATGAAGTACTAACCCATTGAATCATAGCCTACATGTATCGTTTTGTTGTTGCTTTGTTCCAGGCAGGTGTTCTCATTTGGACCTACACTTCATTATTGGCTATTTAGCCGGACTATTTGCTCTTGGTGGTAACCTGTGAGGAGGGAATTTTACTTTGACCYTTATACCTTAGCCTCTTCAAAACCCCAGGTTACCGAGGACGTCTCCCCTGGGCCTAACCTCCCTAAAGAGAAAGAACCTCCCCATTGTGGTGACATTGGGTGGGGTAGGTTCCTGTTACRCCAGTTTGGCCTCTATCTTCTAGCTTCTTGACCTAGCTACAAACTGTGCGATAACAGGTGCATTTGTTAAGCCAAAGGGCATGACCAGCCATTCGAAGAAACCTTCTTTAGATTTGAAAGTTGTCTTCCATACATCAGTCGGTTTGATGGGAACCTGGTGGTAGCCAGATTTTAGGTCAATCTTGTTGAAGAACTTTGCCCCCTTGTGTTGGTCGAGAAGGTCATCAATTCGGGGAATTGGGTACCATTTCGTGACTGTGATTTTGTTTAATGCTCTGTAATCAATGCAAAGCCGCCAGGTCCTGTCTTTCTTCTGCACCAGTACAATCAGGCTTCCGCAAGGGGAGGAGCGGTGTGGGATGTGCCCCTTTTGAAGCAGCTCTTGGATCTAGTGCTTGATTTCGTTATTTTCCATCAACGAGGGACGATAGACTGGTCCATTAGGCAGAGGTGCATCGGGGGTTAGATCAATTGGATGTTTGACTTGGCAGTGTGTCAGTACCTCGGTGGGTGAGAAGAAGATGTCTCTGTACTCTTCCACAATCCCGTCCACTTGCTTCTGTTGCAAAGAGAGGCTCTGTGTAGAGGACACAGATGTGGCGGCGACCTTCTGCTCCACTACGAGCACAGATCACAAAGAAGACGAACTTCCCGATCTATGAAATGACCTTACTGCATTGCTTAGCAGAGATTAAAGAAATAGCGGTAAGCGGCGCTACCTCTGGTATCTTGTACAATTGTCTACCCAAAGTAATAATAACACTGCGAGGTCTAGACTCATACACAGCATATCGCTTCCACAAATATGGTTGGCCTAACAAAACAGCACAAACTTCAAGGGGAGCAATATCACACAATACCACATCTTTGAAGGGCTTGATGTTGTAGGGCAGACAGCACCATTGGCTAACGCGGAGATCTCTTCCTTGGCAAAACCAATCGATGGTGTAGGGTTGCAGGTGAGATGTCATCGGCAGGTCCAGCCGCTTGAGGACCTATGCTGAGCAGGTTCTTTTGACTACCGCTATCGACAATGAAATGAAGCGGAGCCCCCTTTACTCACATCTGTGAGTGAAAGAGGCATTCCCCTTCCTCTGGTTCACTTGGATGGACTTTGGTGGTAGCGACAGTGGCACTGGGTTCGGCATCGATAATCCGCTTCCCTCTTTCTGGATTTGATTCGGAGTCAAAATCTACCTTTGACTCTGAAGCTTTCAGCTTGACCACCAGTGACTGCTTGGAGCGACATTCTTCGGTGTTGTGCCAAGGGCTTTTATGTTATTCACACCACTTTCTTGTGTCCTTCTTCGACTTCTCATTACCCTTCTTGGGTTGTGGCTTGTATTGGTTGTCCTGAGAGTGGCCATCTTTGCTTTGTCCCTTGTTTTGTGGGTTGGGGTCGCCTTTGCCCTGCTTCGGCTGTGAAGAGTTTGCAAATCCAAACTCTCGCCTCTTCTGCTTAAATTTCTACTCAATCTTGACAACATATCTATAAGCCGCACCTAATGATGCGATGTCCAGAAACTCCATTTTTGTTTGAATGTATCTATGCAGACAGACGCGATATTTGAGCACCAGATGTCATTCAGAGTCTTTGATACCCAATTTGGTGAGCAAGGTATGGAAAATATTGGTGAAATCTAGTACTGTCTAGTCCCTTTCCTAACCCAGCGTGGTCCTTCTTGTGTACCGGTCCTCACAGCTTCCAACAGGGTAGTATTGTTCTTTAATCGCATCCCTGAAGGAATCCCATTTGGGGGCGACTGCAAATATTGCAGATTCCTCTGTGGCCCTTTGCTCAAAGTAAGTATCCCACCAATCCTTAACATGGGGGACAGCCTTGAGGAGTGCAAAAGTAATATTTTCCCTATCGGAAAAATTGTGGACCGAAAAATAGCCTTTGAACAAATTGAGCCATTTATCTACAGCATTTGCATCTATCAGTCCTTCAAATAATGGAATATCAAAATTTACTTATACCTTGAAGGGGGTTGCGTCGCTACTTGATGAAGATGCGTCTCCTGTGGGCAGCCGTCGAAGGATCTGTGCAAAGTTGTCCATCATTTTGTTCATTTGTCGCGCAAGGGCTTCCTCGAGCAACAGTTTAAAAGAATCTCCTGCTCCATCATCTTTCTTTTTGTCCCCCATGAGTTGTTGTCGGGCTCGACGCGGTCAATCTTGCAAAGGCTCGACTGGTTCAAGTCCCAACTTCTTGTACCCAGATCTTGTCGGGGACATGCACAAAGAAAAACAAATGAAGAGCAAACCGCTCTGATACCACTGATCCGGATTTATGAGCGGAACGAAATGAATAACAAATTGAATACAATAACACAAAGATACGGAGAACAACAACAGATATCCAGTGAACAATAACTTCTATTGAATAAAAAAAATAGGCTGAAACTGTAAAACTGCAGAACTGAAAACAGCTAGCTCGAATGGTGGTAGCCATCTCTGAGAAGAGATGTGGCTGCTATGTGCATTCGTCTGAGCAGAATGATTACAATGAGACTCCAAAGGCCTTATTAACATTACTCATGAATGTCAAAACCCTAGACATCCAAAAACCTAACCCTAGGAGATGAAACGCCAAAAGTTATGTGGGCCTCTATGGGTAAGTTGGTACCTCAACTTCTCGGGGTCGTAACTTTTCCATACAACCTCCGTTTTAGGAGTGTGATAGCCCGTTGGAAAGGTCTTTTCGAGAACTACACATTATGCCATCAAACTTCGACTTTGTGTATAGTTTAACTGTGGCAAGCCAAAAAAACATTGTTTAGGGCCCCAAAACGGCCCTGGAAGTACAGAAAGATGTACTGACATGAAAACTTCCAAAATAAGCCAATTGGAATAGGTGGGCGGCCACCAATATCCACCTAGATGTTGTGTAGGGCTTCAGGACAGCCCCGAAAGTGCAGAACCCACAATTACAAAGAAATATCATCATTATAGAGAAACGTGTTGAACTAAAACCTGTCAAGATGAGCCAGTTGGAATAGGTGGGTGACCACCAATATCCACCTGAATCAATATACTTTGATGATATTATTTCATAATGGAATGTCATAATACATAGGAGAGATGACATACATTATGGTAAGTTATCTAACGTCCAATAACTTCTTATATAATCACATGAATTAAGTTCAGATGATTTAATCATCACATTATAACCTCATCGTTACTTTATTACATAAAGTGATATTATAATAAAGTACATTAATAAAACTCATATGGCCATTATAAGCATTCACTCTAACACCCCCCTTAATGGTCATACTGGAATACATGCATGATGCCAAGCTTATCTCTGAATTTTATAAACTTTTCCAGACCAAGAGGCTCGGTGAGAATGTCTGCAGTATGCTCCCATTTCACACAATATTGCAGCTCAATCTCTCCATTCTCTACAAGCTGCCAAATATAGTGACAATGTACTTCTACATGCTTTGTGCACTCACTGAAGACAAGATTCTTAGCCAGCGTCATAACACTTTGATTATCACAGTCAAGTGCAGTTGGATCAGCTTGCTTGACTTGCAAATTAGCAAGTATTCTTCTCATCCATACGCCTCACAAGCTGCTCTCACTGCTGCCCTACACTCTGCTTCAGTGGAATACAGTGAAACTGCATGCTGCTTCTTACTCAACCAAGACACTGCACCTGTACCACATCTGAAAAGTTAAAACATAACCTATTGTGGACTTCTTGTCATCCATTGATCCTGCATTCTAAATCGGTATGTCCTATCAACTGGAAATCCTCTTGTCTACCGTACAAGGTACCAAAGTCCAAATTGCCCTTTACATACCTTAGAATTCTCCTGTTTGTTTTCCAATGTTCAGCTTTAGGGGCTGTCATAAATCTAGGAATGAAGCTGATAGCAAAACACAAGTCTTGCATGGTCTTATGAGAGAGATTAGGCTCCCTGCCAACTATCTATACACTGATTCATTGGCTGGTTTTGTCAAATGTAGCGCTAAGAGTTTCAGCCCAACCTCCAAAGGTGTAGGATGCTACTTTACAATCAGTCATTCAGAACTTTTCCAATAAGCTTTTGGCATACTTAATCAGGGAAGCAAACAGAACTACTAATCTGCAAGCAATAATCTAAGAGGCCTAAATCAAATTTCACCCTCTGTATTGCACCGACTTCACTACCTGTGATGCTGATGTCATCTACATACACCACTAGAATCACCAACTCACCATCTGTGCTTTGAAGTTTGGACATAGAGATTACAAATGGGATTTCTTATTAGTCCAGTACCTATTGTAACACCCCTAATTGGCGTGATGGTTAGCTATAGATCTATGTTGGTCATGTGCCGATTGCTTGTTAAAATTAATACTAGTATGGGGATCCATATGATCCTAAGGATCTATATGTTGTGGCATATCTTCACTTCTTTGACTTGCCTTCACTTTTAATTTGATATGATGATAGGCCCTGAACATCAATGATCTTTGCCATCGCATTGTGGCGCAAGGTATCATGGATGAGTAAGGATTTTTCTTATGAGTTACTAGTATCATTATTTGACGAGTAGATCGTACCTGATATTATTTATGAGCTAGGACATATTGGTATTGTGCATGTTGCTTCCCTGGTTTTGACTTGAGCATGTTGCTTCCCTAGTTTTGACTTGAGCTAGGACATATTGGTATTGAACATGTTGCTTCCCTAGTTTTGACTTGATTATGAACATGGTTTGGTTTGATGGTTTTGTCTTGATGCACAGTGGCACAGAACCTCTATTATATTGAATAGAATATGATCTTGACTTGATGCGCAATAGTGAGGAACTTTATAATAATAATAATAATAATATAATTTTAAGATCAGGCCAAGTCAGACACCAAATTGGTGTATGAGACCCTTTTGTTTGAGGGACAAAGGACCCCCTCCATGCAGTGATTGACTGCTAAATCCTACGAAGGTGTATATACCCTACCCTCTTTGGATTTGAACATGTAACCTTCAAAGAAGAAACACATGCTCTTAACCATTAAGCCTACTCAAATTGTACATACCTATGCTATGATGAGCCCTGCATCATAGTTATGTTGATATGATGCACAGTCATATCTTGAGTTAGTAATGATTTATTAAGCATGTGTTATAAGGACCACTTGATTACAAGGCTTTTCCCTGTACCACATTGACAATGTTTTGTGCTGGGGCAAACACAACCTATACTGGTCTATCGACGAGAAAGGGCCCCTTAAGAAACAATGAGCCTTGACTTGACCCTAGGATGGGATAGTGTGACTCCTAAAAGAATTGGCAATCTCGTTTGACTCTCGATGTATTGCCGCAATCTAGACGACCTAGGAGCTGAGCCTTGGGGACCACTTAATAACAATGCATATTATATTTAGTTGTTAATTTTGTGAAATTATTGTGGAGAGCTTACGAATTGGAGGACTCAAGTATTCGATGACTCCAAATGCCTAATTCTCTCATCTTTTATGGGCCTCTGGGATTGCCTCAAAGTTACTGCCTTGTTATCTATTTGGAAATTAAGGTGTAGGTGTATCTTTAACAATGAGGTTAGTTCTGTTTCCTCGCTCTGTAGAATTCAGAATTTGGTGTGAAGAAGTATGTAAGTAACTTCAGGTTAAGGGTTCCCTCCCTATCAGATATGCCAAGACTAGATGCTTTTGCCTATTCTGATCTGATTTCGGTTTTAGTAGCACGGAGGAAGAGGTTTTGATTCTTTTTCTCCAAGCTTTTTCTAAATATTATCGGTTTAATATGAGAAAAGCTTCACCAAAAATGCAAAACAAATAAAAACAATAATGGTGCAGGAGAGAGGAAACGATAGGATAGGATAGGTACCCAATATCGAGAACGTGACAAGGGCCTCGTATGGTTTTCCTAATGGCCCGATCATAGGCTCGATTCCTTTCGGTATCATTCAGCATGTCCAAATAAGCTGTGTGCGCCATCACGTCCCTGGTAGAGTTGACATCTTCCTCTTCTTGGTTTTCCACAACCACCACCCACTCGGTCTGCCCAGTCAAGGGATTCACCTTCAGCTGAAAAACACTCGACTGCTCTGTAGCCCGCATTGTGAACCGTCTTTTGCACCACAGCAGCAATGGAGATGATAATGATTTTGTCAAGAGGATACTGTGATTGTGCCTTGCAAAGGGATACCGTGTGACGAAGTGATGGCATGGGTTAAGTCTCATACTCTCTCTCTGGCTCTGTTGCTAAACAAATGACTCGAATCAAACGTAGTGATTTTGTGTTTTTTATTAGGTGGGAAAGGGAATCGGGATTACACCTCCTATCAATTCTTGCATTATTTGAACTATACCATAAAAACTCGTATATGAATTAATATTGATGTTTTTAAATTTGAATATAACTTCTTCACATTTTTTCCCTCATAGGTAAGAGGTTAAACTACAAGCAAGATGATATTTAGTTCTATGAATGAGATTAAGGTTAGATTTTAATTGAATTTGTGTTTTTTTATTGGGTGGGGAAGGGAATCGGGATTATACCTCCTATCAATTCTTACATTATTTAAACTATATCATAAATACTCGTATATGAATTAATATTGATGTTTTTAAATTTGAATATAAATTTTTCACATTTTTTCTCTCATAGGTAAGAGGTTAAACTACAAGCAGGGTGATATTTATTTTTATGAATGAGATTAAGGTTAGATTTTAGTTGAAGGCACATGATCCTATTGTAGTCTCAGTAGTGACAATATGGGATATTGGATACTATTTACGCTGAAACTGTCTTTTGATCTTGAAGTGTGACCTTAAACTACTTTTGATTAGTTAAAGTCTTGCCTTCCTCAAATGGAACAAAAGAGGTTAACAGACCAGGGCCCAGAGGCATCTAGCGAGAGTGGAGCTCTGCCCCCTTATGGACCATCAATTTTGTTTACACAAAATGGTGTAATTGCATGTCAAGCTCTTGAGATTATATCAACAAAGGATACGATGATAGCCCTGAGTATTTGTATTTGTAGTATTTGAGTATAAAAAAAAAAAATTGAGGGGGGAGGTGTAACACCTCGGGTTTTGAACCCCCATTTTAAATAATGTATTGTTACAATGTTGAGAGGCCAGAGTGCCCAAACAATTATTAAAAGGCCAGTGTATCTAAGAAATGTAATGTTTTGATCATTATTAATAATAAACACATCGTTGGCTGCTAGACGGACAAGGAATAGAGTTATAGGGGGCTATGATTCCACAAGAGAGGGGGGCTTGAGGGGATAAATGTTTATTTCAAATTTTAATTACCCTTTTGTCTAAGGGAGGGGATCAGTTACGTGAACGTCTTGGGGAAGGCTAGGAGGTTCTTGATTCCCCACGAAATACTTAAACCGCCCCTAGATTGTTGGGGGGGGTTGGCTATTAGCTTGTTCACTCATTTGCTCGTTCGCTCCTGCATTCGCTTTTTCGCTCATCCACTTGATCATTGGTTCATGCATTCATTCACTTTCTCACTCGTTCATTCATCCCGTCCTTACCCATCCCTCACTAATTCATCCTCACCTATGTTTGGCCTCGGAAAGGGAAACTAACTGTCAAAGATTAGCCATGATATTGTTGGCTGAAGTGATCGTTGGTGTAATCCAGCCATGACTTGAGGCCTGCATGTTTGAGATGTGTTGGCATGTGTCTAGCTTTGTTCACAGTTGCTAGTCCTGAGAGTTCCAACATTGAAATTTTGGACCAATTACGTTGGAGCCTTGGAAGGAGAAGGATTGCCTGAAGGACTACGTGGCAGAGAAGGGTGGAGGTCCATTCTCTTGGGTGGTGCAGGCTGGGTAGAAGAGAGTTGGATACTGGGATTGTTGTGAGTGCTGGGAAAGCCTGTGAGAGCTTGAGTGTTGACTGGTTTGGGAAGCCAAGTAACACTCTGGAACCATCCTTGTGGATTCATAGCCCTGGATCAGGGGTGACACTATTGTTGAGACTTGGAACAATAGTGTCTACGGTTGGGTGGAACGTCCTTGGTCTACAGCCAGTTGGTGTCCTCTTTTATAAAGATAAGTGCTATTTGTTATGTTATTATTCATCTGTACATGAATGTATTCCGATGTGTATATATTTATCGTTTAATTAAATCTTTAGAATATGCATGCTTGTCGGTTATTGATGTGCATGTCGTCAAATCTTTTCTTTTATGCGTCCTGGTTAATTTAAAAGGTATCGGTAAGAGAAAGAAGTCTCGGGGTGGGCTTGAAGGTGGCGTACCCCGGCCTGTGGGTGGTCGGGGTGTGTTACAGATTGGTATCAGAGCTTCTGGTTGAAACATCGGGCGGTATGGGTCAGGTCTGTTGGTCAGAGTCTCGTGGTTGAGATCAAATTATGACCATGAATTTGAAAAGCTCAGGAGGAATGGCGTTGCAGAATCTACGCAAGAGATAGAACGTCGAAGATCCTTTGTAAGGGTTCGAAGGATCATGACCGTCCCTTTCGAATTCGGGAGTGATCGCCACTATGGGATCAAGAGAGATCTGGGTCTGTTAGATCTGAGGGCAGGTGAACAAGGGTCGTCCGATGAAAGCGAAGCAAGGGTTAAGTCACAACCGTTAGATTGCTTGGAGAGAGATCGACGACCAAAAGACATTGTGGGGAACCAAGTTGCACGGGAATTAATTCCCCAAGGTGGTCCCACAATCCAAACCACAATTTCACCGAGGGGTTACATGTCAGCGTCAGAAGAATTACGAGGCGAAAGGCGGGTTACTCAAAACCGTCAATGTGTGCCCCCACAAATTGAAAGACATTAAGTGATGTGACATGTTAGTGCTCGAACATCAAAACCCCGAAGAGTCGAAGTAGACCCAGACCGTTGATCGAAGTGGACATGCGGCAAGAGATCCTGCACTCTGACGAATAACCACTTCGAAAGAAAGATGGACGCGAAAAAGCCAGAATTACCCGAAGTCCCAAAGTAATTGAGAACTGTTAATCTTTGCAGCAGTATCTTCCGAAGTCCGGGGTTATTATGGATCGTCTGATAAGGGAGACACATGTTGGTGGATTAGCCAGTTGGGGAATCCAGAGTTCGGCAGAATTGGAAGTTGCTAGTGTGGAAACTCTTGAAGTCTCGAAGCCCGAAGAGTCGAAGAACCGAAGTAGTGGGGCACTGTGATGTCACCTGGAGTTGATGTGGACCCCGAAATTTCGAAGTGACGTGGCTCGCGGACATCACCTAGGATGACATGGACACTTGGGATGTGTGCCACATGTCAGTGATTTTTGAACATGTGGAGGATTGAAATGTCAGTTAAAACGTGACATGTGTCACCCGCCTGATAGGGCCACGTGTTCGCTTCTAGTATTTCGTCACGTAGCGACAGATCGTGTAGTCCGAAGACTGGGCACTCTAGAGGAAGAAGATGTGACAGTTGGCATTGGGTCGAGAACTCCCAAAGGGTCGAAGCGATTCACAGTCGTTGATCTATGAGAGACACACATCGACTTCGGGTGAAAGCACTCCGGAAGAAAGTGAATGGGCGGAGAGTTTGAAACTCCCGAAGCCCGAAGAGCCGAAGTGATTCATAGTCATTGATCTGCAGGAGGACACGCGTCGACAGATCGTGAACTCCAGGTAAAAGCACTCTAGGGGAAAGCGGAGGTTGAAAGTTTAGACTCCCGAAGCGCGGAGTCTCGAAGCAGATCTCGATTGTTGACTATGGATGAGGATGAGGACCATTGATCCGGTCCTAACTAAAGGTTTCAAAGTCCCGAATCTATAGATAACTGCTTTTTCAGCTAAGCGCAGGGACATGACCGTGGTCACATGCAGTTGAGAACTGAGGGAAGAAGGGCTAATGGCCAAATTGTTGTTTTCAAGACAGAAAAAGTGCTAAGGAACGATTTAGCCACAATTTCGAGTCATGGTCACCAGGGAAGGTGGTTTGAAGGAAGCGCTTGTGTAAAATTTAATTTTGTATCGGCCAAAGGATAACATTAATGTGCTATATGATGTAGATGGACACATATATGTTCTTCATGAATTGAGAAGAAAAAGGACCTATAACATGGTTTGGCAAAATTTGTTTATCATATGCATAATTCTAACAAAATGGTTGCTTGCACATTTTGCAGAATTAAGGGGTTTGAACAAGTCGGCTTAGAATGTGTATTGAAGAAATGGAAGAAGGTGAGGGAGCCTCCAGCCATGATAAGGAGGCTGAAGGCCAGAATACCAGAATTGGTAATGCAGAGACAAAGTCCAATGGATGCAAGGAAGGAGGAGAGCAGAAAACATTAATAGAAACTGTAAGAAGCCGAAAAATAGAAGTCCATAGCTACAAAGCAGACAATGAGAGATCGATGAGAGAGCAAAGTCAAATAAATGCTCGAGTGTTGTAGAGTTTAAATCAGTTGCAAAGTCAAACGAAAAAAGAGATCAAACTCAAAGCAAGAAGAGGAAGGCAGGTTTCGTGAAAAAGAGAGAGGATCGTGGAAGAGTTGGTTATTTGAGAAGTGCTAGCAAAACTCATAGACACCACTCACCTCCTTACTTAGAAAGAAATTTTTATGCATCGGAAGATTCCATAAGCAGTCCGGAGGTGTCTTTTGTTAGGCACCAGAGAAGAAGTGAACAGTTTGCAAGGAGAGATGAGAAAGCTTAAGCCACCCTCCTTCGATGGTGAAAAGGAAAGGGAAGATGATGTTGAAGCATTGTTGCTTGGACTCAGGAGGTATTTTCAATTGCATAACTATTCATCAAACCTGGAAGCCAGGATTGCCACCTACCATTTACACAGGAAAGTTGCAATGTGGTGGGATCAACTTAAGCAAGTTGAACATATTAATGAGAGTAGGATCACTTGGAAGCAGTTCAAGAAGTACTTCCAAAAGGAGTACCTCTTAGAGAATTTCTATGACAAGAAAATGCAGGAGTTCTTTGAACTCCAGCTGGGAAGCATGACTATGGCAGAATATGAGAAGAAGTTATTGACATTGTTGAAATATGTTGGGTTTATAAATGATGAAAAGGTAAAGATACAAAGGTTTTTGAGTGGACTTCCAGCCTTTTATAAATAAAAGATTAGGTATGATGAGCCCAAGACCTTGACCGAGGCCATCAGGAAGCCTAAATACCTGTATGAGCAAGGACATGGAAGATAATCCCTGCAAAAATCTTGAAATGATAAGAAAAAGGAGAATTCCAATGAGAGGAGGAAAGGATTCAAACCTCCCTTCGTTAGGAATGAGCTTAATAGAAATCATCAAGATCAGTATGCTAAGGGTGAATCCAAGAAAGAAGACTCCTTGGGAAAAAGGGGAAGACCACCAATCCAATGTTGGGGATGCAAGGAAGATCACATGTACAAGGATTGCCCACACTAAAGGACAGAGCGAAGATTGTGCACAATGTCCAAGAGGCTACAATAGTCGAAGATATGGGAAGAATCTATGCAGCTTTAGATGATCGACAAGCAGAGTACCAGTTCAATATGATCGAGGTGGAAGGTAAGATCATAAATCAGCCTATTGTTATTTTTAATTGATTCAGGAGCCAGTCATTGTTACATTGATCCTAAACTAGTGGATAGATTACATTTGGAGAAAAGTAAGCTTGGAAAATCAAGTTTGGTTCAACTATCCACTGGAACCAAAAGGAGGATCCATGATATGGTCAGAAGTTGTTCCATAAGTCTTAATGGTGTGAATACAAATGCTGACCTAAATATCATACCATTTGGGTCTTGTAATATTCTAATTGGAATGGATTGGTTGCACAAGCATCATGTTGTCCTAGATTGTCATGGAAAGACATTTACATGTCTTGATGGAGATGGAAAACAGAGCATTGTGAAAGGAGTTCCAAGACCCATCTCTATAAGAGAGATTTTAGCCTTACAGATGAAACGATGTTTTAGGAAAGGATGTCAATTGTATGCAGCTCATGTGGAAGGGATAGAAAATACAAAGGGGCCAAGCCTTGAAGATTTCTCGGTACTACAGGAATTCGAAGATGTATTCCAAGAAATACCAGGGTTGCCACCAAGAAGGGAGATAGATTTCTCTATTGATTTAGAGTCAGGAGTTGCCCCGATGTCAAAAACACCTTACATAATGAGCACACTAGAGTTAAAAGAATTACAAATGCAGTTGGAAGAATTGTTGAAGAAAGGGTATATACGTTCAAGTGTTTCACCTTGGGGAGCACCAATACTTTTTGTCAAAAAGAAGGATGGAACCTTGAGGCTATGTATTGACTTTCGACAACTGAACAAGTATACCATAAAGAACAAGTATCCTCTACCCATAATTGATGACCTCTTTGATCATCTAAGAGGAGCAAAGATATTTTCAAAGATTGACTTGAGGTCATGATACCATCAGGTAAAAATCAAGGAAGAAAACATTCATAAGACAACCTTTAGGACCAGGTATGGGCATTATGAATTTGTAGTGGTGCAATTTGGACTGACCAATGCACCAGTTGTCTTTATGTGCTTAATGAATGGCATATTCATAAATTAT
>ML794610.1:186315-204740 GCA_009831015.1 Picea engelmannii
TAAATTCGAATGGACACCTAAGTATGAGGAGAATTTTAATCTGTTGAAGGAATTTCTTACTAGTGCACATGTGTTAAAGATTGTTGGCCCAAATGAAAGTTTTGTGGTGTGTACAAATGCATGTAAGGAAGGACTTGGGGGAGTCCTCGTGCAAAATGGACATGTCATCGATTATGAGTCCATAAATCTTAAGGAACATGAGAGGAACTATGCCACACATGACTTGGAGCTTGTTGCCATTGTCCACGCCTTGAGGATATGGAGGCATTACCTCACGGGGAAGAGATTTGAATTAAGGACAGACCACATTGGCCTGAAGTATCTTTTTGAACAACCAACCTTGAATGCCAGGCAAACAAGATGGCTGGAATTTTTAAGTGAATATGACCTCGATATCAAGCATATCAAAGGAAAGGAAAATAAAGTTGTCGATACACTTAGTAGAAGAGTACATCTCATGCATGCTACTGCTGTCAATATGCATCAGTTAGACTTGAAGAGCAAAATTTTAGATGGTCTTGTTATAGATCAACATTACCTACAGGTAAAGGAAAGCTTACAACAAGGAGATGTAAAACAGAAAATAAAGGAGTATGAGATAAAGGAAGATGGATTACTCATGCATAAGAACAGAATCTATGTTCCTAGTTCGAACTGAGAAATTTGGTATTGAAGGAAACGCATGATGTTCCTTATGTTGGACATCCCAGTTACCAGAAAACAATTACAACAGTAAGAAACCAATTCTTTTGGCCAGGAATGAAAAAGGATATTGTTCATTACATCGTTCGATGTATGGAATGTCAAAAGGTGAAGGCTAAGCATAGGCACCCAACGGGTTTGCTGCAGCAATTACCAATCCTAGAGAAGAAATGGGAAGTGATAACCATTGGTTTCATAACTAAATTACCCAGGACAACAAGGAAACATGATTCAATCATGGTGGTGGTTGAAAAACTAACAAAGGATGCTCATTTTGTTCATGTAAAGACAACACATACAACGACTAATATTGCAGAAATTTACATGAGAGAGATTGCTAGGTTGCATGGGATACCTAGGACAATTGTCTCAGACAGAGATACAAAGTTTACCTCCAATTTCTGGAGGGGATTGTTTAAAGGGTTTGGTACAAATCTAAACTTCAGCACATCATATCATCCCCAATCATATGGACAAACAGAGAGGGTCAACTTAGTAATTGAAGACATGTTGAGAATGTATGTGATGGATAAGCCATCTAAGTGGGAAGATTACTTGCACTTGGTTGAGTTTGCATATAATAATGGGTATCAAGCTTCATTAAGAATGAGCCCATTTGAAGCCTTGTATGGTAGGAAATGCAATACTCCAGTGAGTTGGGACAACCCAACAGATATAATGGTACTTGGGTCAGAGTTTCTCAAGGATATGGAAGACTAGATGGTTAAGATCAAGCAAAATTTAAAGGCAGCTCAGTATAGACATAAAGTTTATGTAGATAAGAACATGACAGCTAGAGAATTTAAAGTAGGGGAGCATGTACTTTTGAAAGTGAAGCCCAAGAAAATCTCTTTGAAATTGGGTAGTTGTACAAAGTTGGCAACCAAATTCCGTGGTCCATTTGAAATATTGGACAGAATAGGGCCAGTTGCATACATGCTTGCATTACCTGCTTCCATGAATGTGCATAATGTATTTCATGTCTCTTTACTAAAGAAATATGTACATGATCCTAACCATGTTATTGATTGACATCTGATTCAGGTAGAGACCTAGGGAGACTTTTAGGTTCAGCCAGTGCGGGTATTGGACAGAAAGGTCAAAATGCTCCAGAATCGAGTTATAGAGTTAGTAAAGGTTCAGTGGACCTGCTACGGTCCTGAAGATGCTACGTTGGAGTATGAAGATGTCATGCGGGCAGAGTACCCACAAAATTTTTATCTCTATTTTGTGTATGCACTAAGGACAGTGCCAAAATAAGGGAGAAGGGATGTAACACCTCGGGTTTTGAACCCCCATTTTAAATAATGTATTGTTACAATGTTGAGAGGCCAGATTTCCCAAACAATTATTAAAAGGCCGGTGTGCCTAAGAAATGTAATGCTTTGATCATTATTAATAATAAACACATCGTTGACTGTTAGACGGACAAGGACTAGAGTTATAGGGGGCTATGATTCCACAAGAGAGGGGGGCTTGAGGGGATAAATGTTTATTTCCTATTTTAATTACCCTTCTGTATAATGGAGGGGATCAGTTACGTGAGCTTATTGGGGAAGACCAGGAGGTTCTTGATTCCCAACTAAATACTTAAACCGCCCCTGGACTGTTGGGGGGGGGTGGTTATTAGCTCGTTCGCTCCTTCATTCACTTTTTTCGCTCATCCACTTGATCACTGGTTCATGCATTCATTCACTTGCTCACTCATTCATTCATCCCGTCTTTACCCATCCCTCACTGATCCATCCTCGCCCGCATTTGGCCTAGGAAAGGGAAATGAACTGTCGAAGATTAGCCACGGTATTGTTGGCTGAAGTGGTCGCTGGTGTAATCTAGCCATGACTTGAGGCCTACATGTCTGAGATGCGTTGGCCTATCTCCAGCTTTGTTCACAGCTGGGAATCCTGAGTGTTCCAGCATTGAGATTCTGAACCAGTTACACTGGAGCCCTGGAAGGAGAAGGACTACCTAAGGGACTGTGTGGCAGAGAAGGGTGGAGGTCCATTCTCTTGGGTGGTGTAGGCTGGGTAGAAGAGAGTTGGGTATTGGGATTGCTATGAGTGATGGGAAATCTTGTGAGAGCTTGAGTGTTGACTGGTTTGGGAAGCCAAGTAACACTCTGGAACCGTCCTTGTGGATTCATAGACCTAGCTCGGGGGTGACACTGTTGTTGAGACTTGGAACAATAATGTCTACGGTTGGGTGGAACGTCCTTGGTCTGCAGCCAGTTGGTGTCCTATTTTATAAAGATAAGTGCTCTCTATTATCTTATTATTCATCTGTACATGAATGTATTCTGTTGTGTATATATTTATCGTTTAATTAAATATTTAGAATATGCATGTTTTCCGGTTATTGTTGTGCATGTCGTCAAATCTTTTCTTTTATGCATCCTAATTAATTTAAAAGGTATCAGTAAGAGAAAGATGTCTCAGGGTGGGCTTGAAGGTGGCGTACCCTGACCTGTGGGTGGTCAGGGTGTGTTATAGGAGGAGATTAACATCCTAAAGAGAATGTTGGGGAGTCTTAAGAAGCAAATTATTCAATATATATTGGAGTACACATGCCTAACATCAAAACAATAAAATTAACCATAGTAGTTAGTGTGTTCTACATCCTCAAAGGGCTATCACATCAGATGGGAGGATCTCCTCTTCCTCGTCTTGTTTAACTCTCGAAATAAGAGAATTGGATCTCTACTATGTGCCTATTTTGAAAGCAAAATTGCCTCTTGGTTATGCTCCATGTCTTTGTGATGAAAGTGAACCTCAACAAATTTTCATTTGAGATCCTTTGTGTCCTACAAATTTCCAAACAAATCAATACATGCCTACCTTCTAGTTCCCTTCAACCACTTAATCACCAACAAAGAGTCCCCATACATGTTTAGATTTCTTAGTCCTTCCTCTACATCTAGTATCATTATGATTGAGGTTGCTTTGATTTCTACAAAATTATTTAAGCCACTTCCCAAGCCATGTTCAAACTTTATTTGATGTGATAAAAAAGGAACATAATATCTCATGCTCCACACAAGTTTGGGGAATTATGGTTGCTCCATCAAATAAACCATACAACCTAATGGTGATAATCCATGGATTATTAACCTCTCTAGTTTTATGTTCCTTCTTTGTCTTCTTGTAACACGTGTATGCTCCTTTCAATTTATAAAACGTCTTGATGGGATAAATCCTTGCCTCTTAGAACAATGCTTATTTTCTAGTTAACCAAACAACCCATTAGACAAAACATTGTATGGAATGGTGATCCTTCCTCACCTCTTGACCCTCCTTTCATATTTGATTTTATTTTAAATTCTTTGTGATTTTATTTATTTTAATTTATAGGTATTACACATCTCATTCATACCGGACTATAGACTGCACCTCGCCTCTCTTGATGCATTCATCGGATATAGAGAAAATTAACAATGTCATATGAAGAGATTATGACAATACCTCAACTTAGTTAAGATTGGTTTACATAAGATGTAATTTTTATTTTTATAATTTTTCTATGAAAAATTAGGGGCTAATATTCCCCATTTTTTCCACTCATTCCCCCTCATGTCAATTCATTTGGTTTGCCCCCTCTTATATCCCTTGCATATCATCTTATAGTTTGGTCTCCTCCCTCAATTACTCCCTTATCCCACCAACTCGCTCACTTTCACCATTCCTTTCATTATTTTTTACACCCCCCCTCCCCCCCCTCCTCTTTCACTTTCATCATGTTTCCTTCTTTGTTTTATTTTGTCTTCTTGCAATTGTTTAGTAAACAAAAAAGGTAAGTGTTTTGGTGATTTGGAAGATGAATTCCATGTGGCAGTTAGGAACTATAGACACATGCATTGATCGGATTTTGAATACTTCAAAGGGGAAGTGTACAATATAAGAAACCTCCTACAACTTAGAGTGGAAAATGTTGAGATGAACATTGGAAGAGTTAGAGCATGGCTTTGAGTCAACAATCATTGAGATTTCCACTAAAAGGAGGGTCTAAATCAGTTCAATCCAATTGCAAGAAAATCTACAATAGATCAAAACAACGAAGCTTAGATTGGACCATGTAAAAGACGAGTCGGAACATGGCTTTGAGCCAAGAATCAACAAGAGATTACTACTAAGAGGAGGGTCTAAATTAGTTCAACCTAGTTGCTAGCAACTCTACAATTAATCAACATAGTGAAGCTTATGCTAGACCATGTAGAAGACCTAGTTAATCACATCTTCCAACAAATGGGGTGGTAAAATGCCAATTTATCCTTGTGTGCCTCAAGGTTAATTTGAGTTCTCGTAATAAGACACTCAATTTAAGGACAATGAATTGTAAGTTAACCCTTAGCAATAACTATGATGAACTATAATAGCTCTTACTGGTTTTGTTAAGTGTGATGTTCATTTTCGATATGTACTTTGGTATGAGCTTGCTCCATGTGACTTCGGATTTTAGGAATAATAGGATAGATTGTGTTTACTTAAAAAAAATAATATTATTTATGAAATATAACAAGTATAGTTTGAGTCTCTTTTGATTAAAATACGATTTCTATTTTGTGTTTAAAAAAAAAACAAACCATTTTGATTATTTTTTCTTTTTTTTTGCTTAAAATTATTATTCAAAATTTTTATAGAGTTAAATTAATTTACATGAGATAATTACTATTTTTCTATAAAATACAAATTCCATTAACAAAATTATAAATATATATACACATGTTGTATAGAGGACGAGGGTTCTATATGGAGGCAAGTTTTGGGGGAGATTTGGGTCTGAGGCATATATTTTTTCTTTTTGTATTAATGAGTCAATATTGATAGATCTAGATAGGAAGATTCGAGAAAGCAGCATGTTGAAGGGATCTAACAATCATCGCGATGGGAAGAGAATCTGGTGTAGCAACAAAGAAAATCTCATATACACACTTCAATAAATGAACACACATATGCCTTGTTGAAGGGAATTATGATTTTAATCGACCTATTAAGAGATGGGGTCATGCACTGAGGAAACCCTAGCCGCAGTAAGTGTCATGAGATTCCCCACTGGAGTTTTTCCCCACTCAGGATTGAAGTAGACTGCTAACAATTTTCGGGTTTGTCAGACATTTTTCAGTTTTTATAGTTTCTAGTGGAGTGATGGAGGTGTGGACAGGGGTTTTGACGATTATGAGGAACTCCTAGATTATGAAAGGACCTGACAGAGGGGGTGTCGATCTGGAGCTTGCCAGCTGGAATATCACTCACACGTGCTCCAGATTCCTTGTCACCTACCGTCTGAGACCTGAGAGTGGTTTTGGCATCTTCCTCTCGGTCGCAAGCTCGGGATTTGGTCTTTGGAGTTGGATTGCTCCCACATTATTCACATCCGGGTGGTTCATTACCAGGGCTGCGACCCGATGAAACTAGTGAAATTTACCTCCAAATATTTCCTGGGACTGCATAAACACCAGGGAACAAGGTCTGAAGGCTGGAGGGTGGTGGACGGACTTAGGACTCTCATCGGTGACTCCTTTCGAGGGCCCTTTGCTGAAAAACCTATTTTATGCAAATTTACATCAATCCCTAGCCTTGCATGATGGAAAGGTGGTTGGTCCCTTTGACCCTGGCTTAGAAAAACCTCCCTCTCCAAACGAACTGAACTTTTTCTCAGGAACCGACGCCAACATTACCAGAGTTTTTTAAGTCCCTCTCGTTGGAACCAAAAATAATTTTTACGGATTCTCCATCTCACTCTCTACAGGGGTTGGTTGTGGAGGGACAAACCAGGGCTTCGTCTGCACTAGAGGAGGGAAGGGAGGGAAATACTCGAATTGGGCACTCGGAGGATCCAAGGGAGCGACCAGTGGTAAAAAAACACAAATTTCAGGGCGGTGTTAAGCTTGTATCTCAACTGCATAAGCTGGCATTGGGGGACAACGTCATGCTTCCCGAGGTCCCGAAGCTAGCTGAACAGGCCGTGGTAGTCAAAGAAAATGGTCGACACCTAGGGCTTACCCAGTTGAGAGAATGGGTAACCAAGAATTGGGAGGGTTCCCTGACCCATCTACCCTTGGTTCATCTCCTTGCAAGAGGTTGGTTTATGTTTAAGTTTCAGAGCGCGGGGGATGTGGCATGGGTTCTAAAAACCCCATGGTGCATTGATTCAACACCAATGTTGATGAAGAAATGGATACCTTTTTTCAATGTAAGTCGTGATAGCATAGACAAATTGTCGGTTTGGGTTAGACTGTTGGGGCTACCGCCAGAGTGTTGGAGGGTGAAATGTTTTGTAAAAATTAGGAATACCCTTGGTACTTATTTGGACATTGATATGTCTTTCACCTCCACAGGGAAAATGTCGATGGCTCGGATACTTGTTTCCCTTAACCTCCAGAAAGGGCTCTCTTAAGACTTATAACTGTCATGGGAAAACATGGTTTTTATGCAAAAGCTAGACTATGAGGGCATTCCCTTCAAATTCCATCGATGCCATAAGCACGACCATCGAGCCTCGGAATGGATTTTACCCATGAGTCGTCGACAACATCTTACCCCAACTAGAAAAATCAGAAAAAGAGGACCTCTGTCCCAATGCGAATCTTCCTTTGCGAGTTCCTCAAAGCTTGGAAGGCTAGAAGCGGTTTTATGAGGAGCAACAAGCATGGGAGGTAGGAAGGGTTTGCAGTGACATGACGAGATCGCCTCCAACGCTTTGGGCATGGGTTCCAGCCTTAAACATTCTACTCCATCGACCTATCCAACAAAAGAATGGTTGCTCCGATAGAGTATTGAAGCACATCTAGGTATGCCTCCCAAGCCTCTTTCTTCATCTTTAAATTTTTTCTTTCAGTCCTTGATCTCTCTGGGAATAACTTTGGTAGAACCCTTGAAGAACATTCAGTTTTCCTTGGAAGCTAACCTCCCTTATTTCCCTCACTCCCCTTTAAGATCTGAGCCTCCCCTCTCCTAACTCACGTTGGCCCAACCCCCGATCCTCCCCTCTTCCCTCTCATCCAGTCACACCCAATACTCTTCAAATATTTTTGATGAGGAGATTGTGCAGTACCAGTTGAGGAATAGACCAATCCAGGCCACCAGGGAGTTATCTAAAAATTCGAAAGGCATCTGTCTAAACCCTCTACTTGTTGTTTCTAGTAAAGGGAGGGGAAGAAAATCCTTTTTAGCAAAAGCACAGTATTGAGCAGCCATTGATATGGTTGTCGGACAACAACTCTCCATCACAAGTCCTTAGAGCGATGCCAACCTCGGGAGGGGGTTCAAAATGAAACTGCTCTCCTTTAATTGTACGAGCTTGGTGAGACCTTCCAAGAAAATCGCCCTACACAGACTGGTGGAGTCAACCCATCCAGGCATAATTTTACTTCAGGAGACTCTAGGAGATGCAAATGTCGTGGTCCCCATACTGGAAAAATTGATTAAGGGCTTGGGATTTTTTGGTTTGGATGCCTTGGGGAGATCAAGGGGTTTGGTTATGGGGTGGAGGACCAGATCCATTAAACTGGAAAACTCTTGGGGCTTTTCCTCTAGCCTAGGAATGGCAGTTAGTGTGGAGGACCTTGGAATGATGTTTACTATACTAAATGTTTATGGGCCATCCCAAGACCACACTCTGTTTTGGGAAAATCTCTTAAACAAATCCTTCATATAGGAAAGGAACCTTATATTGGGGGAGGGGGGGCGGGGGGGGGATTTGAATTTCTCCTTGGATGCTGCAGAATCATGGGGCCAAAGGGCCCATGCAGACGCACATTCAGACTACTTCAAACACAAATTGGAAGAGTCTGTCCTGATAGATATTGCCCCTGTGAAACTGATACCAACTTGGAGGAATAAGAGGATGGGGGATGATCATATTGAGAAAAGATTGGACCGATTCCTTATCTCTGCCCATTTGGTGGAGGAAGCTTTACTCCTTAGAAAATGGGTGGGTTTAGGGGGTGAATCTGACCATTACCCTATTTTCATGGAGGTTGCGGGCAACACTAGAAAACCTACAAGCCCTTTCAAATTCAACTCAGCTTGGCTGAAGGAGGAGGATTTTATCAAATTGGTAAAAGAGACATGGATCCCTTTAAACCAAGATGAGAAGGCAGCGATACAGTTTGCAAGAAACCTCAAAACACTCAAACAGGCTAGAGTTGAATGTGCAAGAAATAAAAAGCAAATGGATGAGCAAGAACTTATCAATACGGAGGTGGAGCTGTAATCCTTCTATGACACTGAAAAAGGAGGGTTTTTGCCCCCAAAATACAAAGAGGCCTTATTATCTCTAGAAAAAAGAAGAAGAAGGAATCTTGTACAAACCAAAGGAGAGGAATGGAGACACAAAAGTATAGCTCTTTGGTTACACAGTGGGGATGAAAATACAAAAAAATTTCAAGCCTATGAAAAAGGTTGAAAGATGGTAAACACAATATGGAGATTAAAAGACTCAACTGGGAGACAATTCACTTCCTTTAGGGACCTAGCTCAATTGGGAACCCAACATTTCAAAGCCCTCTTTTCAGTTGAAAGAAGGGTAACAATAGATGCCATCATTCAATTATCCCTTTGTTTTCCAAGCTTTGCGGGGGAGGAAGACAACATGGCCTTAATGGAGGAAGTCTTTAAAGATGAACTTAAAGAGGTGGTGCGTAGCTTTCAAAAAGACAAAAGTCCAAGATCAGATGGGTGGTCCATGGATTTCTTTGTAGGCCTTTTTGATTTAGTGGGAAAGGACCTACTCAAAGTGGTAGAAGAATCGAGGACAAATGGCTTCATACATATTCCTTTCAATGCCACTCTAATTTCCCTCATCCTAAAGAAGGATGATCCACAAACTATGGAAGATTTCAGACCGATTTCTCTCTGCAACTGTGTCTACAAGGTGATAGCTGAGATTATCAGTCATAGGATTAAAGTTGTCCTTTCCAAAACAATTTCTCAAGAACAGTTCGGGTTCCTGGCAGACAGGCAGATTCATGAGGCAATGGGAGTTTCCCAGGAGGCCCTACACAACATAAAAACCCAAAAAATCAAAGGGGTTGTTCTAAAAATTTACCTCTTCAAAGCCTATGACACGGTTAGATAGCTCTTTTTGAGGATATTATTAACTCATATAGGTTTCTCTTTCCCATTCACAAACTGGATAATGAGTTGTATCATGTTAGTATCCTTTGTTGTCCTCGTAAACGATGCAGCCTCGTCTTTCTTCACAGCTGAAAGAGGTCTTAGGAAAGGTTGTTCATTGTCCCCTTTACTATTTCTATTAGTGGCATAAGGACTTAGTCGAACCTTATTAGAAGCTAAACATAGAGGGGAGTTATAGGGGGTCTTTTTCACCCACACTTTAAGACTTTCCCATCTCCTGTTTGTTGACGATGTAATAATGGTTTATAGTGGTCTAAGGAGATATGCAGAGAAGCTAAGTGGTATACTTGATCTCTTTAGCTGAGCCACATGCATGCAGAACAATGGCCAATATTCCACCCTTTCCTTTCATCTTATGGAGGATCGAGAGTTAGGTGTGTACAGGGATTTGTTTCCATTTGAAGTGAAACCTTTTGATGAAGGATTGATATATCTCGGGTTGCACTTTAAACCCAACAACTACAGGAAAGTGGACAAGTACTGGTGGTACTGGTTGATAACCAAGCTGGAAAAGATATTGAAATGTTGGTGCTTCAGATGGATTTCCAGAGTCGGGCACTTGATCTTAGTCAAGATAGTTTTGGAAGCTATACCAGTCTATTAGGTCTCTCTTGCTTGGGTCCCCAAAGGAATGCTGGAAAAGATCAGGAGAACATGTTTCAAATTCTTGTGGAATGGTCAAAAGGAATGTTTTGTGTTGCCATGGATAAAGTGGGAAACTCTAGCAAACCCTAAACTCCTAGGGGGCTAGGGCCTAAAAAACATCCACAATTTTTCAAAATCCATGGCTACCAAAAAGGATGGAGATTGATTACCACTTACAGTCTCTGGAAAAAGGTGGTACACCAAAAATATATCTGCTCGAATTCAGTAATGGACTGGATTATAAGGTTAAACAAGGAGAATTCAAATTGCACAATTAACTGGAAATACTTATTAATATATTTCCATGTCATCAGCCAAGGCTTATCCTGGAGAGTGGGAAGCGAGACAAAAGTTAGGACTGCCCAGGATCCCTGGCCTAGAAGCAACATGAATCACCTCCTTTACAACCCTTAATAGATACACTCTTTGACAGGGGTATCATTCATATGGACCAGGTGGTTGATAGGATTAGAACCATAGTCTGGGGGAAAGAATGGAAGGATGCTACACAACTGGGTATGGATGTAGAATTTTAGGAGGCTTTGAACACCTACACCAGAGCACTAAAACTAGGTCATATGGTTAGCCCAAAACTCTTCTATTTGTAAGGATAAAGCATATATCCTAGAACACACAATAACCAAAAGTGTGGGCATCCTCTCACATTTCCCACAAGAAATAGAAGCCCCCCTATAAGACAAATAAAAAAAGAACATATAGACATTTTCGAGGCCCTAGGAATTCTTTGATGGCGCTTCCCAAAACGAGGGCTTATCCCTTGGAGGTGAAGCTCTTTTTTGCTTATCAGAATCCCACTGGTATAAGCTCAAGTGGGGACTGGGACTGGGAACAAACAACTTTGTTGAGCTCATGGCCTTAAAATAGTTACTCACCTTTGCTAGGGAAAAATGGATTACTAATCTACAAGTCTTTGGAGACTCTTTGGTGGTCATAAATTGGATAAGGAAAACACAAAAGTGCCACAACATAAGACTATTGACAATCCTTGGAGATATTTTCATAATTTTGGATACTTATACAACCATTTCTATTCGACATGTTTACATGGAAAGGAACAAAGAAGCAAACAAACTCTCTAAGGAGGGTCTTCTCCTGGTTCATGGGCACTGTCATATCCTCGAGAACAAAGAAGGGACAAATTATGCTTATTATCATAAACCCTTCATAGATGCAAGGGGACGGGTTGACAATGTTCGACAACTATAACATGACTTAGTTTTGTTCTCACTTTCTCCTCTTCGACTGGTGATTTTCCAGTTTCTCCTCCAAAGTTTTTGTGGTTTTCAACAAACACAGGTTTATGAATACTTTTGGTTTTCACTATAGATCGAGATATTGGATAGACCACCCCGGGCATACACTCTTTTTGTTTATACAGGGATGTTTTTATTTATACGTAATTATACCAGGCGATATATTTCACGTATTTGGCATACCTTTTGTTTTAATTCGACAACTGTGCCCTTGGGCATTTCAACATTTTTTAGAATATACGAAATCAGATGTTGGACTTTATTGTATTTATCCCAAAATAGTTGTGCACATACGGGTTTTGCCTATGTGCCTATGAGGCTGGGTGACTCTAGTGGGGGTCTCTTTTTTGAACTAAATGCATGGCTTATCATGCATTCTTCAGAATGTAAGTTTTACCTTCTTATCAATAAAATTTACGTTTTTTTCCTTGGGTAAAAAAAAAGAACACGCATATACACAAAGCAAGAGACACCAAAAAATTATACTAAAAAAAATCCCGAAGGAGAATTTATATTAATCAACCATTCTCGTGTGTCACTTCTATTGTACAAATCCTCCCTTTATATAACTATAGGTGACCATAACATCTATGTCAAAATTAGATAATTCATTCAAACCAAATTCATAACTATCTCCATAAATCTCTCCACGATATCTCGAGAATCTCTCAATAGATTTCCATCCCTAACTTCTCTCATTCCTCCTCATCTTTCACTCTTACATGGACTTCTAGAATTATTCTACATCATTACAATCTCATCATATTATTTATACATTATTCATGATCACAAGTAGGAGTTATTCCTTCGTAACCCCCTTAACAAATACTTGTGATCCAATCATTTCTCTTTGTCATTGGTCCTTTCTTCTTTGTATTTTCTACGATCTTTAGTCTTTTGGTCTTTTTCTTTCATCCTCATTCATCTTCTTGTACCTACAAAACATAAACATTGTTGAAGTCCATATAAAAAATTGTCATCCATCGAAATACATGGGTCCCTAGTTGTATTTGTTGGTTCTCCAGGAAACCTTTTCTCATACATGGTTCATCAACCATTCATTCACAAACATTTTCACTCCCCTTACATCATCATCAATTCACCTGCATCAGACTAGCAAGGAACAAACGACTTCTTCACGGGCTCATGTCAATGAGTTCATCAATGCTAGTAGATTTCTCCTTTGATCCACTCTTCCCCTGGCTCTAGTTGTCATCTCACAAATTTATGTTTCACAACTTCCTTTTCTTAAACCATGCAAATCCCTTTTTCATGACTTGCAATCTCCCTAGTTGCATCATATCAATAAACTATGCAAATCCATTTTTTATAACTCACAATCTCCATTTTGTGCTCAATTACACAAGTCCCTTTTTTATGACTTGCAATCTCTTTGACTGCCTCAATCGATGTTTTTACCAGTTGTGGACTGCCTCAAATCAACATTTTTTCCCATGGTTAAGCTTCTCTTTCTGACTCGCCACTTCTTCATTTCCTTCAACGAGTTCTTTCTCATGAAAATAGGTTTTTACCACAAACCATTCATTACATCATTGGTTTTAGCTTACCACAAAACATGCATTACTATTAAGCCCTAGAGAAAGCCCCGTGTTATGTATAAAACTCCTTATTAAGCCCTAGATATTGAATTATTACATTTATAGTGTTATATTTGTATGTCGACTAGAACCCTTCATTGTACCCTTTCATTATAATTTTTCCCTTTTATCTTATATATATATATATATATATATATATATATACACACACACACACACCAAGGAGACCTACTCTTAGGATCATCTTATCCCATCTCATATTGTATTTTGATTTGGATATGTAGTAAAAGGAAGTTTCCCCTTTGAAGTGGAATATATTCATTGTCTTCTTATCATTTTTATGGCACCATATCATAACATTTGGTTTCAGAGCATTGATCCCAGGGTTTTGCTTCTTCAAGCAAGTCAACTTGTCATTTCAGCTATAACGTTTTTTTGGGCCGCTTCAGATAGTAAAATTTGGAGGTTATTTAGAGGACATATCAAGGTACCTGTGGTAAAAATTACAAGTTCTGGATCGTTATGCTTTCGGAGATATAGCCAATGGAAGATAGGGTTTTTGACTCATATTAAATTCATTTTTAAACGAGTCATCTTGGGATTTTCACAATAATTTTTTTTTCTATGATACTTTAGACAACAAAACTTAGAGGTTATTTACAATATATATCAAGGTACCTATGGTACAAATTTTAGGTTATGGGTCATCATACTTTCTGAGATATAACCTATGGAAGACACGGTTTGTGACCCATCCAAAATTCATTTTTAAACAAGACATTTTGGTATTTTTTCTATAACATTTTATGAGTGAAGGTTCAAACTGTGAAATTTTCATGAGTTTAAGAAGTCGTATAAGAGTAATACATGTCAAACTTCAAACTTATAAGGGTTCAAAGTTAAGAGATATACCAAGATAAAGGCCAGTCATCCAAACATACTCCCAATTAAGGGTTTGAAAGGTACATAACTTACAATTGGCATAATTTTTTATGGGAAGATATGTTTTTGGTAATACAAAAATTGTTATAAAGAGGAAAAAGAGGATAGTTATCATTTTCTCACATGGAAAAAAGATTTTCAAAAAATACTAGTACTCCTCATAAAAACACAAACATGACTTTCGAAGAAAATGAAAACTTTGAAAATAGGCTAACCCAATTAAAGAACCAAGTTGATGAAATGAATGGTGGTATGTTGAAACTAGTGGATTTATCACATTCTCAAGAATCCCTAAAAATGAAAATTGAATATGAAATGAAATATAATATGGATGAAAATAGGAAAGAGATGGAAAAGAAGATGAATGAAAATAGTGCACATAAGGAAAATAAGATAGACAAAACTAGGTATCAAATGGAAAAGAAGATGAATGAAACACAAAAATTCATGAATGAAAATAAGGAAGAAATTCAACAATCGATGAAAACCCTAGAAACCATTCTCTTACAGAGGATCCATAATAAGGATATGGAGATCAAGGGAAATCATGAAAATAAGGAGAACAATGGTGTTGAGATTTGATCACATATGGGGAGTGTTTTATCACATTAGGAGAGAACAAATACTAAATCTCAAAATCAGGATCATTCATTACTCCAAGCTCCACATCATCAAGACTTCATGTCAGCACCAAGGAATCACTTCATTCCAAAGATCGATATGAGGAAGTTTGATGGTAAAGACCCTATAACATGGATATTCCAGATGAAGCAATTATTTGATCTACACCAAACGTCAAGATTACAAAAGGTACCTATTGCATCCTTGTATTAATAAAATGATCAATTTGTGTGCTATCAATGGATTTGTGAAAGAAAAAGAATTATATTATCTCTTGGTCCATTTTTAAGATGAATTGAAATCACATTATGAGGATATTAAGATCAATACATTCTTTAGTCAATCGATAAATCTTCGACAAAAAGGTCCAATTACATAGCACATTCAACAATTCCAAAAGCTCAGTCTCGGGGTAAAGAAAATTCCTGAGGATAATTTGTTAGATCTCTTTATGGGCACTTTAAAGGAGAACATTCAACATGAGGTGCATCTCTTCGAACCTAAATCCCTGGATCAAGCTTTTAGTATGGCAAGGAAAGTGGAAAACAAAAATATGGCTACTAGAAGGGTGGCCATTGATAAATATAGAGAGCACCATGTTCCCTCTCCTAGACTGACAAGGTTGACACCTCAACAAATAGATAAAACAAGAGCAAAGAGACTATGTTTCAATTATGACCGCACGTACAATAAAGGGCATAAATGTGGTGAGAATAAGTTATTTTACATAGACTATGAAGAAGAACAAGATCAATAATTGTAACCATCACAAGATCTAGATCTAGAAGAGATTACTCCAACAATATCTTGCCATTCATTGCCTGCCATCTATACTCAGACCCTCAAGATAAACAGATACATCAAAAAGAAAAAAGGTAACAATGTTGATTGATTTTGGTAGTCCCCATAATTTCATCAATTACAAATTAGCAAAAGATCTCAATTGCTTTGTATATCCAACACCAAAGTTTCAAGTAATGATTGCAGATGAATGTACCATAAATTTTTCTAGGAAGTGCCATAGTATTAAGCTCAACATGGGTGAGTATTTTTTGGATAGTCCCATGATTTCCTTCCAAACAGATGGTGTTGATGTTGTATTAGGGGTCCAATGGTTACAATAACTGGGAACACTGGATCTTAACTTTCAAGATATTTTCATGAGATTTTCCTCGAATGGCAAGGAAATTGAGCTTAGAGGTATCCAAGGGGAAACCTCTAAAGTGAGAAGCTTTAATGACATGACAAAATTACTCAAAAAGGGACACCATGGTGTAATTTCACAATTGTACTAACTTGATGTTCAAACATCTATATCCTCTGCTCCATTAGATCTCCAAACAATTATCAACAATCATTCAAAGGTATGTGGTGAAATTCTTGAGGGTCTTCCACCTGCTCGAGATCATGACCATGCTATTCATTTGCAACTAGGAAATGTACCACCTAACATTAGGCCTTACAGGTATCCATATGCATAGAAGAGTGATATTGAGTGTATGATCCAAGTAATGTTAGAGGTTGACATCATTCAACTTAGCTATAGTTCTTTCTCTTCCCTGATGGTGATGCTCACAAAAAAGGTGGTTCATGACACATGTGTCCATATTATAGACATATGTACAAAATGACCATCAAAGATGAGTTTCCTGTTCCTGTCATTGATGGATTATTAGATGAATTACATGAAGCAAATTTATTTACTAATTTTGATCTTTGTTCAAGATATAATTAAATCATAATGAGGCAGGAAGACATTCCCAAAACAACTTTTATAACACACGAACGTCATTATGAGTTTTTGGTTATGCCATTTGGACTTATTAATGCACCTTCAACATTTCAAAGCTTGATGAATTATATTTTCAAACCCTTCCTTAGAAAAATTGTATTAGTATTTTTTAATGACATACTAATCAGACAAATCTTGGGAAGAGAATGTACAACATGTTGACAAAGTATTACAACCATTGGAAGAGCAACAACTTTATGCAAAGCCTTCCAAGTGTGCCTTTGGGGTTCAAGAAGTGGAATATTTGGGTCATATTGTATCTCATGAAGGTGTAAAAATGGACCCTAACAAAATTAAAGCTACGAGGGAATGGTCAATTCCCAAAACCTTGAAGAAACTTAGAGGATTCTTATAATTTCCACAAGTTTTTCAAGGAGTATGGTGAAATAGTAGCACCTCTAACAACATTATTAAAGAATGAAGCATTTTCTTGGACATAAGCATGAACCAAAGATTTTGAAAATTTTAAGGAGGCTATGTGTATAACTCTTATTTTGGACACACCTAACTTCAAAAAAACATTTATTGTGGAGTGTGATGCCTCAATCCATGGATTTGGTGGAGTTTTAATGCAAGAAGGAAGGCCCCTTGCCTTTCAAAGCAACCAACTTAAAGGGAAAAAACTTACTCAAACCCATTTACGAAAAACAAATGTTGGCAATATTACATGCAATTTAGAAATGGTGCCCTTACCTAATAGGAAGACACTTCAAAGTAAAAACATATCATGATAGTTTGAAGTACTTCTTAAAGCAACAATTATCTTTAGAAGAGCAACAAAAATGGGTTACAAAGATGCTAGGTTATGACTTTGAAATTATCTACAAAAAAGGAAAACATAATGTTGTGGTAGATGTCCTTTCAAGGAAAGAAGAAGAAACAAAAGGTTTGCTATGGGCTATTTCTATTCCACAATTTGATTGGGTGGAAGAAGTAAGGATAGAATGGAAGCAAGATCAATAGGTATGCAATATCATTCAACAACTACAATAGGACCCCAGTTCATTAGATAATTTTGTATGGAAGAATGATTTGATATGGTATCATGATCGCTTATAATTATGTAAGAATTCCTAACTCAAATAGAAGGTCCTTCTGGAATTGCACTCTGCTTCTATAGGAAGACATTTGAGATTCTTGAAAACATACCATAGGATGAAGAAGGATTTTTTTTGGGAAGGTCTTAAAACTGATGTTCAAAATTTTGTGTTTGAATGTTTGGTCTGCCAACAAAATAAGGGAGAGACAATCAAGACGCCAAGTCTTCTACAACCATTAGTTATACCAAGTCAATGTTGGGAAGAAGTTCCAATGGATTTTATTACAGGTTTACCCAAATCCAAATGAAATATTGTCATCATGGTAGTAGTGGATCGACTAACAAAGTATGCCTATTTTTCCTCTCTTTCTCATCCTTTTAAAAGGAAGTATAACAACCACAATATTCATGGTGTAAGGTACCAGATCTATTATAATAGCTTAAAACATAAATATTGCAGAGAATAACAACGAAACAACACAATAGATGAAACCACGACACCAAAATTGAGCACCAAGTTGTATCCTTCCACTGGAATAATACTTCCTTGATGGTGCGATGTCAGAGACGATGCTCACGTTGGTCCAAGATTGTTTGTGGCTGCAACCAGATGAAACCTTCTTCATCCAACTCGGGAAGACTAGTTTGAGTTTGGCACTTAGTTCCAATCACCTTCTTTAAGCATGAGACATGAAAAAAAGGATGGAGCTTATTATAACC
>ML794610.1:212117-223538 GCA_009831015.1 Picea engelmannii
TGAGCTAACAACGTCCTCCCATGACTCCAGGTTTCATAGGATACACGATGGGAAATGCCTCCACCCCTCCTAATAGGACTAGAGTCCACACCCTACCATGGAACATACAATGGCACTGTGTTGCTGGGAATTTTGTCATCGTATATTTAGTTTTAGGCAGTCTCACCACTTGAAAACCTGCATTGGTCCATATATCATAGAAATGCATTCGAACCAACATAATTTCACATACAAAGATTCATACCATATTGTTTCTCAGTCGGTGTTCACGACATCAACTTTTATTATCATTATCCTTTGGCTATTTCATAGCCCATTGACCTGCAGATTAGTCTATAACACAAACTCTTACATATCTATGCATTATCATCATGTAAATGCATTCAACCATAATCTCATTTTGGTATCCACATACCAACAACTTTAAATGTCAAAATTTTCAAGTTAGAAATAGATCGCATAATATCCCCATAATTCAAATAACATTAATCATTCATAGAATTGACATTGTCACAATAGATTGCATAATATCCATCATCATTCAAATAACGTTAAACATTCATAGAATTTGTCATTCACATAATAGTTTGGATAATATCCATCATCATTCAAATAACGTTAAACATTCATAGAATTGACATTCACATAGGTTCATACGTCTTAAAAGTTCAAGTGTATCATTAATAGTTCCATAGTGAATAGAAAATGAAGGTGATTAGGCCTTAGGTAATCCTAAATGTCTAAGTCAAAAGGTGGCATTACATACACCCAACCTTCAGGAAACATATTCCCCAGGTGGTCAAAAAAAGTGAGGGATGTTCTCGTTGTAAGGTCTCGGCATCCTCCCAAGTAGCAGATCCTGGGCTATACTTGTCCCACTGGACCTTAACATGGTCTACCAGACGGTTCTTGAGCTGTCGATCCCTATGGTCCAATATGCGTAACGGTTCTACCGTGAGGGTTCCCGTGTCCGATACCTGCAATTCCTTCCAATTCAATTTATGAGATTCGTTAGCAACATAATGACGTAAAACATATACATCAAAAACATTATGAGTTTTATGCAAGTGGGGTGGTAGTACGAGACAATAGGAAATGGGTCCAATTCTCTCTTGGATTTTGAACGGTCCTATAAATCGAGGTGACAACTTTGTCCCCTTCCTGAACCGAATGGTACTCTTATTAGGCCTGATATGAATGAAAACTTGATCTCCCACTTTATAACTTCGGTCAGTCCTATGTGCATCAACATAATTTTTTTGTCTATCTTGTGTTTCCTTTAGTCTCTGCCTAATCTGAATCACTTGTTCCTCCATCTCTTGAATCAATTCTGGCCCAACTGTCACTCGGTCTTCTAACGTTTCCCAACTCAACAGTGTTCTGTATGGCCTTCCATACAAAGCTTTGTAGGGTGTCATTCCAATGGAGCTATGAAAACTGTTATTGTAGGCGAACTCTACCAAAGGTAGGTACTTCTCCCAATGGGTTTGATTATCCATAACATACATCCTAAGCATGTCTTTCATAACCTAATTTAATCTCTTAGTTTTTCCATCTGTTTTAGGATGATAAGTTGTGCTTAAGTTCAACTGAGTCCCCAACGCTGACCGCAAACTTGTCCAAAACCTAGAAGTGAATCTAGAGTCCCTATCTGAAATGATCTTCTTGGATAACCTGTGCAAACAGATGACCTCACTTACAAACACGCCTGCCACATCAGTGACATCGTACGTGTCTCTAACCAAAATAAAATGAGCACTATTGGTCAACTTATAAACTATCACAAGAATGGCATTGTGTCTGTAAGATGTGAGCGGAAATCCCACAACAAAATCCATAAAAATGACTTCCCATTTGGACATAGGTACATCATGCGGCTGTAGGAGACCTGTTGGGTGGTGGTGGTTAGCTTTCACTTGTTGACACTCTAGGCACTTGGCAATGAAATGGACTACATCACGCTTCATGCCTACCCAGAAGAAAAGCTTCTTCATGTCTGCGTACATTTTCTTCACACTTGGATGCGCACAATAAAGTATGATGCTTTGAATATCCCCACCTTCGGGGATGTACATCCTTCCTTGATATCTTAATAGTCCATCTGCTTCCAGGATATATCCTTCATACTTTGGATCTAACTAGATTCCACTCTGGAGGGTTGAAGTAACCTTTAAATACCAACTATATCCAAGAATTTGTCCCAACACATGCTCCCTAAGCTTGAGTTTTAAGGGTACCAAGGAGAAGACACATGGTCTCCTACACAAGGCATCCGCGACCACATTTTCCTTTCCCTTGATGTATGAAATTCCAAAATCGTAATCACTCATAAACTCACTCCATTGCCTCTACCTAGCATTGAGATCCCTTTGAGTGAAGATATGTTTTAAACTTTCATGGTCCATTTTGAGCTCAAAGTTTTGCCCCACTAGATAGTGCCTCCAAAGTTTCAGAGATAGCATTATAACTGGCAACTCTAAATCATGAGTAGCGTAGAGCTCCTCATGTTGCTTCAATTTCCTTGACACATACACTATCACTCCTCTATCCTGCATTAGCACGCCCCCCAACCCTTGCTTTGAGGCATCCATGCAGACTGTGAAGTCTTTTCCATATCCGACACTCGTAGAATTGTTGCACTAGTTATTAACCTCTTAAGCTTGATGAATGCACTATCACATTCTTCTGTTCATTCATACCTGACCCCCTTGCACTACAAAGTGGTGATGGGTTTCGCTATTTTAGAGAATCCTTCCACAAATATCCGATAATAACCCGCTAGCCCCATGAAGCTTCTTACCTCATGAACATTTTTCGGCACTGGCCATCCCATAATGGCCTTTACCTTTTCTGGGTCCACAGAGATTCCTTCACTAGAAATGATATGACCTAAATAGTAAATTTCTTTCTGGAAGAAAGAACACTTCGACAACTTTCCATACAATTCATTCTCTCTAAGGCATGACAACACCACTCGCAAGTGTTCCTCATGTTCTCTTTCGTTCTTGGAATAGATGAGGATAACATCCAAAAAGTCTTGTACAAAGCGGTCTAAGTACTTTCAGAATACCCCATTCATGAGGCTCATGAATACTGCTGGTGCATTGGTCAAACCAAAAGGTACTACAACGAACTCGTAATGCCCAAACCGAGTTCGAAATGCAGTTTTAGGAATATCACCTTCCTTAATCCTTAACTGGTGATACCCTGATCGCAAATCAATTTTTGAGAACATTGCTGCTCTTTTCATCTGATCAAAGAGATCATCTATCTGTGGCATTGGGTACCTATTTTTCACTATAGCATGGTTCAAGTCCCTGTAATCTATACATAGTCGTAAGGAACCATCCTCATTCTTCACAAAAATTACCGGTGCATCCCAAGGTGAGACACTAGGCCTTATTAGCCCTAAGTCGAGTAGCTCTTTCAACTGCATCTGCAACTCACAAAGTTTTGGCGCTGTCATCCTATACAGAGTCTTGGAAATTGGCTTCACACCAGGTTTTAGCTCAATGGTAAAATCAAGCTCCCTCCTTCCATTTATCCAACCGCCTTATCCCCCATTAATTCGTCAACCACTTTATCCCTCCCATTATTTACTTCAACTACCAATTTTAATAATATTATAATAAAGTCTCCATAAATTTATTTTAATAATTAATTAAATTAATATTTATCATTCATGATAATTAAACAATTAATTAGGGTTGTCACAGCTTAGAATGACTAGGAAAAGCTAACTGATAGGCCACCTGTCCCACGTGCTTGAGAAATATATAAGGACCATAAAATTTGGGCACCATTTTCTGACAATGGTCATCCTTGAGTGAAGTTTGCTTATAAGGTTGCAGTCGAAGAAACACTTGGTCCCCTTCAAAAAATTGACATTCCGAGCGACCTTGATCTACTTTTTGCTTCATGCGATTCTGAGCCATGACTAAATTCTCTTTGAGGGTACAAACAATAGCCTCTCGAACTGTAAGAGTTTGGTCAACTGCCTGGACCTTCAAGACACCGAGCATGTACGATAGAACTGAAGGTGGTTTTGTCCATATACTGCTTCAAAAGGAGTCATCTGAGTAGTTGTATGGTAAGAATTATTGTACCACCATTCAACTAGGGGTAACCATTGAGCCCACTAATTTTTTCGTTCAGATGAAAAACACCTAAAATATTTTTCCAAACAATTGTTGACAACTTCCATTTGACCATCAGTCTACGGGTGATAGGTGGTGTTGAGATGCAATTGTGTGCCCTGTAGCCTGAACAGTTCTTGTAAAAAATTGTTGGTGAAAGTGGGATCTCTGTCAGAAACAATAGAATGAGGCATGCCATGAAGCTTGACGATAGGATCCATGAAAATTTGAGCCACAATGGAGGCGGTGAATGGATGTTGAAGAGAACATAAATGACCATACTTGGAAAGGAGATCAACTACCACCATGATGACTGACTTATTGCCCAATTTAGGTAAGCCAACAATGAAATCCATAGAGATATCCCTCCAAATAGTGGCTGGGATCAAAAGCGGTGTAGTGTGCCCGAGGCTTTGACTATTTCTCCCTTGTTGCATTGATAAACATCACATTCCACCACAAAAGTGTGAACGTCCTGTTTCATACCATCCCAGAAAAAAGAACGTTTGACCTTGTCATAGGTTTTGGTAAACCCTGAGTGCCCAACTACGGGTGTAGCATGAAGCTCAAAAAGCACCATGGATTTAAGTTATGACAGTTTATTTAAATACAAACGACCTTTGTAGCGAAGCTCATCATTGTGCCAAGAGTGCCCTGGGGAAACTAGAGAATTGTCTTGCAATTGTTGGATCAAGCTTGGAATTTTGGGATCTTGCAGCCATTTCTGGCGAACAACTTGGAGCCAATATGGTACAATGAAGGAGAGGGAAAAAAGGGACCCTTCATCTTCATATTTTCTTAAAAGAGCATCAACAACCACATTGTATTTTCCTCTCTTGTAAATGATCTCATAATCATATCCAAAGAGCTCAGTCACCCATTTTTGTTGCTCCAAGGATGAAAGACGTTGCTCCAAAAAATACTTGAGTCTCTGATGATCTGTCTTAATTTGGAAGCATTTCCCCAATATATAAGGGCGCCAGAGATCCACTACATGCGAAATAACCAACATTTCCTTTTCATAGATTGACTGGAACAAATGTCGCTTGGATAGTTGTTTGTTGGTAAAGGCCAAAGGTTGGCCATCTTGCATAAGGAATGCTCCAATTCCTCTCCCAAGAGCATCATATTCCAAGATAAAGGTCTTTGTGAAGTCGGGAAGGGCCAAGACATGAGTGGTGCACATAGTCGCCTTCAAATCTTGAAAGGAATGATCAGCGGCTGGAGTCCAAGTGAAAGAATTCTTTTTAAGGAGAGCAGTGAGAGACACCACAATCTTTCCATAATTCTTAAAAAACTTGCGATAATATCCTATTAAACCCAGAAAACCACACAATCTTTTGAGAGTCTTAGGGCGAGGCCAATCCTGCATAGCTTCAATCTTCTTAGGATACACCCTAACACCTGCCTTGCCAACAATATGACCCAAGTACTCGACTTTATTTCTCCAAAAGCACATTTAGATTGTTTGAGGAAAAGTTGGTGCTGATAGAGTAGATGAGGAACTCGATCCACATGAGCAATATGAGGGTCCATGTTTTACTATAGATGAGAATATCATCAAAGAAAACTAAGACAAAATGATGGAGAAAAGGATGGAACATGATTCATGAGGATTTGGAAAGTGGAGGGAGCATTACACAAGCCAAATGGCATGACCAAGAATTCATAGTGGCCCTCACGAGTTCGAAATGCGGTCTTAGGAATGTCTGCCTCTTTCATATGTATCTAGGGGTAGCCAAAATGAGGATCAAGTTTAGTAAAGAACTGGGCACCACTTAATTCATCCAAGAGATCATCAATGACATGAATGGGAAATTTGTCTTTGATGGTGAGTTTGTTGAGGGCATGAAAGTTAGGACACATGCGCCAACAACCTTCTTTCTTAAGTACCATGACCATAGGAGAATAATAGGGGCTAGTACTAGGATGGATAATGCCTATGGCGATCAATTCTTGAACAATTTTCTCAATTTTATTTTTTTGGGCAAAGGGATGATGATAGGGATGAACATTGGGAGGAATGCTACCAGGTACGGAGAGAATGGAATGATCATGAACACCATAGAAACGAGGAAGTCCCTGGAGTGGAAAAGGTAACTTGATGTTTGGAGAGGATGGATTGGAGGTTCGAAGTCACAAAGGGTGTCTTAGTGGCTTGAATTGAATGGAGTTGTGCAATAATGCCGAATGACCTTTTTAAGGAGCTTTTCCATGTGATGGGAACTGATGATCTTAGGGGAACCTGCTTTGATTCCTTGGAATTTATACCATTGGCCCTCTTGGTTGAATTGCATGGTTAATTCCTTGAAATCCATGAGAATGGGGCCCAAAGTCCTTAAGCATTCGAAACCCATGACAATGTCACAACCACCCATGTCGATAACAAACATATGAGATTTCATGTGGTACTAAAAAATTTGGAGACACAAATTTTCACAATGCCCCCCACATTTCATGGACTCGCCATTGGAAATCATGATTTGAAAGTTGTTGACTTCTCGGATATAGAAATTAGTTTCTTGGGAAATGTGGCGATGAATAAAATTCTGGGTGTTGCCACTATCAACAAGGATGATGACCTTTCAATTCTTAATGTAACTAATGAGCTTGAGGGTTTAGGGAGCAAAGAAGCTAGTGAGAGAATTCATGGAAATGACCAGTTCAACTTCTACGGGGTTTGATGGTTGAGTCATGTCAGTGTGTTCAGGTGATTCGGCTGCAGGGGTAGGCTCGACCTCTTCTTTAGAAACATCCTCAAAGATGGCCATAAAAAGCTTTTGTTCCTTACACTTGTGCCCAGGAAAATATTTGTCATCACAATTATAAGAAAGTCCCTTGAGTTAGCGTTCAACCATTTCTTCCCGGGTCAATTTTTGGATCTCTAGTGGAGTGGAAGGAGGAGTGGGAGTGATTGGTTTAGTGCGTGGAATAAAGGAGGGTTTTCTGGTTTGAGAAGAGACAACCTGTTGTGCTTCCTTATCTCTTTTAGTAGATTCCACCCAACTCTGGGAGTGAGCCATTTGGACGTGGGCACAGATCTCATCCTTGAGGCCACTGATAAAGCATTCTCGACAAAAAGCATCAGACATGCCCTCCATGTGGAAAGCTAATCACTCAAAAGAAGCTATAAAGTCTTCCACTGTGCCATTTTATTTCAACTTTGTCAAACGACCTAAATGATTGGTGTCAGTGTCAAAGCATTCATAAAGCTCTGCAACAAATTGTTTCCAAGCCACATACCCTTGGCGAGCATTTTTCTCCATTGCCACCATTTCCAACACTCTTGATCTAGATGGAGAACACCATAGTAGAATTTGGCCAACTCATATGTAATGTCATTTAAAGAGAAATAGTGTTCCATTTGAGTTACCTAGTTGGTGGGATGCAAGCAATCAAATTTGTTCACATCCACACGTGGAAGGTGTAGGTCACGCTAAAAGTGATGGGGCTGAAAAGTATGGGAATTGGAAGAAGTTTCACCTTCAGGGTGCAAAGGTGGGTCAGAGGAGGTAAGGTCTCCAGTGATATTCAGCTTGGCGTAGATCTGGCCAGTGAAGGATGCAAGCTAGGCAGAGAGGTCATGTTTCAACATTTCTATTTTTGCATCTATGGCGGAATGCATGTTTTTATTGATGGTGGTAATATTGGCAATGAGCTTCCGCACTTCCTGCTAGGTCTTTGTGAAAGTGGAGGACGAGGAATTTAGGTGGGATTCAAGGTCTTTGCTATAAGTGTGGTCCATGATGAAGAGGGGAAACATAAATGAATTGGTGGGACCACACAAAAAAATGGTTATGGGTGAAGGTTATCACGACGATTAGGGTGTCGAGGGGAATCCAATGGGGTAAGTCCCAAATAAGGGGGGCGGAAGGGGTTCGGGTCCACCAGAATTTTTTTTGTTGAAAAACGATAGGTATGAGTGTGATCAAGGAAAAGAGAGGAATCTAATGGGATAGGGATCAATGGTGCCAATAGGATCCAGAATCCTGTGGAGTTATACTCCGATATGAAGAATACTGCAGTATTGAAAGGCCCAAATTCTTAATAGGAAAAAATGTGTAGTAATTTCACAACCAGAATGCAGGAGATCAAGTTGCATGGTAATAGATCTTGTTTGTTATGTTTATGTTTCTGTCCCAAGGGTTAGGGTATTTAGGGTTTCTACAGACAAGGGTTTTCCCTGTGCTATAACTCTCTAATATACGTGCGGGGTCCAACAGTAGTACTCGACCCAATATATCAGGGCACTGACTAAGGAGGATAGACCGTGCCCTTAGTCGTACTACCCAACTACCCATGTACTAGATACTATCTTCCGGAGTGTTGTTCTCGGTGGAACTATAGCAGTCAAGCGATCGATTCTTTTTTATCTATGAAGGGCTTCATGATTTCTAGGTCGATCTGTATACATGTGTTGTCTGATGCAATACCACTTGAAGGGGTACCAACATGGGTTACAAGGGTGGCCAACAATGTGCGCTTGAGTACCACTTGTAGTTCCTGCGTGTATGCTTCCCCGACCTCATATTTGTGCGTTGAACGACAGATCTTTGTAGATTTAAGACGTCAAAATACGTCTCTACCCTGAAGAAAAAAATAACCCACAATTTTCTGCCAAGGAAATTGCTCTGATACCACTTGTTAGGTACGAGATCTATTTTAATAGTTGAAAACATAAATATTGCAGAGAATAACAACAGAACAACACAATAGATGAAACCACAACACCAAAATAATGCCTTTATTGATAGGAAACAATGTTCAGTTGCCTCTTCGAGGGGGAAACCTCCAACATAGCAAAGCTCTATTAAAATAATTCTCAAGACAAAACTTCTCATGCCCTTGATTCCTATTTATACTAAATCTATCTATCAAAAGAACAATCTAGAGGAAGAGCTTCTAGAAGCGAAAACTTCTATTAGGTCTTCTTACATTTGACTTATTCTTCCTTATTACTAGGGCTTATTGATATTGGCCTTTATTACATGGAAAATATATTATTCTACCTACTTGAAGGATTGAGGAGGTTAGGTTCCTAACACTTGGAAGCAATTCAAAAGCTACACAGAATCCCTAAGATTATCGTAAGTGGTAGAGATTCAATTTTCACTAGAAATTTTTTAATTGAATTATTTTCTTGTTTGGGTACCCAATTGGCTCATAGCTCATCTTACCATCCTTAATATGATGGGAAAATCGAGATTGTGAACAAGTGTCTATAAGGATATCTTCAATGCTTTGCATGTGATAAATAAACACAATGGATCAAGTGGTTGCCCTTTGGAAAAACAATGGTACAACACATCCTTCCATACTTCATAAAAAATGTCCCCATTTATGGCACTTTATGGATATCATTCTCCATCAATTACATCACCCTTGAAAGGGAATACAAAGGTTCAAGCAATGGAGGACCACATAGGGTACCAAGAAGAGATTCTCAAACTATTGAAGGACAACTTGGTTATAACACAAAATAGGATGAAACAACAAGCAGATCAACATCATAGTGAAAGGGAATTTGAAGTGGGGGGTCGAGTATTTATGAGTCTATAACCATATAAACAAATTTCCCTCAAGCAACGAAATAAGGACAATAAATTAGCACCCAAATATTATGGCCTCTAGAAGGTTTTGCAAAGGATTGGAAGTATGGCTTACAATTTGGAGTTACTTCCATCTTCACGTGTACATCCAGTCTTCCATGTTTCTTTCTTAAAGAAGGTCATCGAAAATAAGATACTAGTCCAAACTATTTTACCAGAGCTTAATGAAGAAGGGAAAATCATATAATTTCAGACTTACATCGGGTACACACAATTTCAAAATTTCAACTTCGACTAATATACCCTTTATATAAACATAAGACCATGACCCTTTTAAAACATTAGTCAAGGACCATCAAACTACTTAGGGATGTCTCTTTCATGGATTTACTACATATACATCAACACAAGGTACTATTTATTCTTTACCTTACTTTGCTTCATTCTCTTTGCTTTTGTTTTGTGTCTTTATCTCCTTTTCTTGTGCTTTTCTTCCACTGCTTCATTCTTTCTTCTTTTGCTTTCCTCTTTATTTGTGCTTCCTTTTTGTTGCCTCAACCTTTTTCTTTCTTCATTGTCATTGTGCTTTTCTCTTGCCTCTTGCTCCTTTTTTTCACACGTTGAAGTCCCTCAATTTCAAGTTTCTTTGTCAGTTTGCATCTTCTGTGGCATTTTCCTTATACTAAACCCTTCATGTTCTTTCTCAATCTATTGCACCTTCCTATGAGCCTCAATGTACTCACTTTTTTCCTTAGAAAGTATTTTAGTCTTCTTTCATCCTGCTTTGGCTGCATCCTCTTTGTCAAATTCTGACACTTTTTGTCCTCTACTTACTTGAGATATTCATCATGATATTCTTCATCTCTTGATAATGTCTAGTACTCAAAGATTCATGCAAATAATTTTGAATAAAACTTGTCTATTGTCAGAATAACTAGTTCCAACAAAGACTCAAACTTGTGACAATAGTTGGTCAGAATAAATGTCACTATAATAACAACCTAGTTTTTTCTTCCATCCATACTTACAACAATGTATTTCAATGACATGACATACTCTGTATTTCAAGATTTCATCATAAATTTAAATTGAGGTGTTAGGTAACACTGATCATGCACCCCGAACTTTTCAAGGCAACATCTTTTACAAGACTGTTTCATGACCTTTCTTGACGACATATGAAAATTGACTCAACTTCCCTTTGACAAGACAAAAAAAAACCTCACAACCATTTCATACACCTTGAACATATTCTCTATGACTCTCTCCATAGACTTGACTTCAACTTATGACAATTTTTTTCAATATGCCAAACTCTTCACTTAACATGGACTTTCATTACTACGGACTCCTTTGACCAACTTGACAATCTTTGACACCCTTTATAAAAAAGACTTCAATGACTTCACATGACAAGTAAATACCTACTCACTTGCTCTTAATTAAGGATTGAATCCATCATTTACTTTCCTCACACTTTAACTAAGATATATGCAAAGAGACCATTCGCCCATGTGAATGGGACCACTAATTCATCATTCACCCGTCACTCACTCGTTAAAAACCCATTAATTTTAGTATGATGCCATTATTATCAAAAATTATCTCAACCTTGCATCTAACCTTCTTGCTCTCATAATAGAGACACTTTTCAATATGCATTATTTTATGTTTTCCACAAAACTTAAGTAAACTTGTCAAAAACAAACTTTATACAATTCAAGTGGGCATGTGTT
>ML794610.1:254709-271404 GCA_009831015.1 Picea engelmannii
TATGTCGGGAACATATCGTGACCGTCGGATTGCCTAACTACAAATGCATACTAATGCATACTAAAGAAACACACTTTTACCTAACGACATATTAGACCAAGTAGATCTTAACTAATTCCTAAGTGTCTAAATATCCTAACAGATACATCCAAACTGAAATAGATTTTTTGGACATCTCATCACTTGATGTTGCTTATCGATATGTTGTTAAACTCGAGCAGAAATTTAAGCACCTGAACAAACAAGAGTTTGGGTCTGCAAATCCGCAACAACCAAAGTATGACAAAGACAACCCTAACAAACAGTCTCCTGAAAACCAGTCCAAGACAAAGGAAAATAAGGGTCACGGGAAGACAAAGGAGTGTTTGAATGACCACAATATATCATCCATCATTTGCATGAATCTGGTTGGGGCATTAGTCAAGATGAAAGGCATGACTATCCACTTGAAGATACCTTCTTTAGACTCAAAGGATGTCTTCCATACATCAATTTGCTCAATCGACACTTGGTGGTAGCCTGACTTCAGATCAATCTTACTGAAAAACTTGGCTCCCTTGAGTTGATCGAGAAGATCATCAATCTAGGGTATTAGGTATTAGGTTCTTAACCATGTTCTTGTTCAGGGTTCTATAGTTAATACAAAGTCACCATCTCCCATCCTTCTTCTATACTAGAGCAATTGGGCTCCTACAAGGTGAGGAGCTTGGTCTTATGCGGCCCTTCATAATTAACTCTTGGATCTGACATTTGATTTATTCATGCTCCATAAAAAAATGTCTGTATATAGGGCCGTTAAGCAGAGGAGCACTAGGTATCAAATCAATTGAGAGCTTTACTTGGCAGTGCAAAGGCACCCCAATAGGTGTTGATGTTTGGATTTGTTAGGATCGAAACAACAACCTCATGATGATATGAATCCCCCTGCGTTTTTATGGAGGTGGTACTCCTCTTTAACTAAAATATATATCTTGAAAATCTTGGATTAGGGATAATGCTAGACAACAAACGCCATATCTTTATTGCTTGGATTTATGAAATGGTTCTTCAATAACCTGATCTGATATTTATGTGCAAAAAGTGGCTTTTAACAATAGAAATATTGAAGGGAGGCTTCAATATCAGAGTATCTTTGTGCTCAACATCTTATGTACAACCTTCTTAATCACATACAAATAGAGGATAAATCCATATCTTCTCACAAGAATAGGGAGACAATAGTTTTGATCATCTCAAAGAATTTTAAAAGAGTATTGCACTTAAAATAGAAGAGAATTTTATAATCATACTTCAAACATATCACACTCAGAAATCCGATGATCTTGTTGACGGGCGAAAATGACCGTCCGCCAATTGGAAGAACGAATCCGGTCCGGGGTTGTCTAAATAACCCAAGCCGTTTGGTTTAACTCGTTCTGACGGGTTTAGTGGCTCCGTTAGCCAATCTAAGAATCCTAAAAGAAACAAAAAATAAAAGAAAAGAAATAGGTAACTAATTACTAAATATTACATATATGTACATATGTATATAATGTGACTGTAATAGGTGTATTTAAGCTAAAGATAGATAATTGTCATTTATATACATTATTTACAGGCTACAAGTTTTAATTGAAACTTGCAAAAATCGATGTGAAAATGACTGCTTTTGAAGAAGTAGATAGAAATATTTTTCAATTTTCCTTTTATAAGTCTTAAACTAATGAAGAAAATGTTATGAAATGAAAATGTACAGATAGTCAAAAGCCAAACTTTACGTTCAAATTTCAGTGATAAAACAAATAACAGAGAAATGAAATTAAACTAACCTGTTAACGAACTAATGATATGCATCCAAATATCTGTGCAATCTGAAAACATCTAACCACCTTGCCCAGGAGGGAAACCTGCACTGAACCTTAATTCTGTTCTGAATAAATGCAAAACGATTATTTTGGCAATTAAATTTAAATAACAGATAGAATGATATCAATAGTTATCATGATCTTATAATTGCAAGAAATTGCATTAAGAAAAATATGTTGGTGAACATCCTTGCATTTAATTTATCAACATAAATTAAAGGAGAAACCTTGCAATTGAAGCCAAATAGATGATCACAAAATTTATATCTGAAGCATTTTATGGACAACATTCATAAATGAATTATCCTAATAACATAATAAATGATGAAGACTAAACCTATCAAAAACTTATTATGATATCAAGATGAACATAAATTTAATGAAGACACAACCCACAAGAAGCTAAAGCCAAAATGAGAATTGTTGTTTCATTAAAGTCTGTTGATCAAAAGTCCATCTTCTGCCCCAGGCGAGGATGCTTGATTACAAAAAATTACCAGCATTTAAAGAGTTTAGAAAAGCTAAATATCTTATCTTGTTGGATAAGATTAAATCTCCAAAATGATTTGTTGATTACAAAATAGAGGGTGATAACCACTCCATATCACACTGTATCTCTCAAAACTAAAACAAACTTCTTTCTGTTTACAAAAGATATGCTAAATGAGCTCATAAATAGTCCATAACATGAGATCACCACCAATTACTTGATATCCTAGAAACAAAAACAAAAACAATTAAGTTTAGTTTTTGTTATAACCAATAATTTACACAAATTTGAATGAAGATAAACTGGCTACATAATCAATTGATTATGTAGCTAGTTCTATTTTAACAACAAAATCAAATTAAATCTATATAATTAAAAAAAATAGATAAAATAAAACTAAGGCAATCAATCAAATCTTTACCTCTTAACTGCATGCTAAATTTGATTCACAGGATCTCAGAATTAACTACTGTTGTTACACTCTCAACATTCTTTACTATTATGTTCCCAGTCATTTTCAAATGCTTGCCTTGCCTTTGAACAATGGACTTTAGCCTATGATTTTCATCTGTTAGTGAGTTGATCTGAACAATGAGGGTTTTTATTTGCGATTGCAGAATAGGTATGTCTGTATAATATTTATCGATCCAAAACAAACAAACTTCACACCATAAATCTGTGATAGTTGTTTGAGAATATCCACGGTCATGTGCCAGAACGTCTCCACTGTTGCCTGTGGATTTCTTATCAAACTTGATACCTGGAAATCCTTAACTGTGCTTCAGGCAGGGTGGAAAATTATCTACGAAATTATAAGCCTGGCTGAGATCTGGTTTGAGGCAAGGAGGATCTTCTTCGGCCAAGAATCTCTTGATCTCAGAATTAGAGCTCTCATGGACCTCGATCATTTTGATTGAGTTCACATGAGAGTTTGATTTATTTCGTCGTCTTCTTTGAGATTAACCCACCTGCCCTTTTATTTTTAAACCCTATATCCATGTCACCCTTAGATGGTTTGTATGAAGGATAGTTTGTGTTCTTAGCAGAGGTGTTAAGATAGGCGTTTTGTTCATGGCCGTGCAATTCAAAGGCTGCTGGCTCAACATCTGTTTGCTCAGGAATAGGCTTATCGGGTGTGCCCCTTTCACAGGGTTCTTCACTTAAGAAATCTGTCCTGTCAGTGGCAGGAACAGGGGGCTTTTCCAGCATAGGGTTATCAACCACAGGAATCTCTACAGGGTTGGCTGTAGGAAAATAAAAATAAAATAAAATAAACGTTTATCTCAACCAGAATAAAAAATATGAGAAATCTACCTCCAAAGATCGAGACATATCTCTGCAATGATCTAGCTTCTGGAGAAACTGCTCGTAATGAAGGTAAAACGACTCATTTCAGTTCTAGGTTTTAAAGGGTCTAGTCTAATTCGTAGCGGTTTGCTCAGAATCCCTCCTGCAAAATCGTGTCTCTGGCAAGAAAAAACGTGATTGAACCGACTGTAACAAAAGAGAATAGACCAACTGTGGTTTTAGATGGCAGTGGTAGGAGGTAAGCTCGAGATAAACAATGGAAACAAAACTAGGAACACACCAGGGCAACCATAACACAAGCAATGGGGGTTTCAGTCATGAAATTTGGGCATTTCTGGTAATGAATGTTTAGAGTACAGAGCATGGCTCAAGACCCCAAATCGTAATGAGGGAACTGTCGGTTCAAAATGACAACTAAAGAAAAGTACAGGGTACGCCCCATGAGTGTTTAAATATCATCATATGTAATGGGTGAAGTCAATTTGCAAAGGTTAGGATAAGATGTGTTTTACCAGCCAAAAGCATATCGAAAATTTAAAGTCAAAATCGATTTATCAAGAATTTTAAATGAAACAAGCCTATAGTCCACTTGCCAATCGATTCTTGGTATACAAAGCCTCCAAGGTATAATTTTCAATCCAAGAACAACTCAAAATAACTATTTGATTGATATATGATAGGCTTAGAAAAATCATTAAAATGAAATAGATGTAAGCCCATTGATCTTTAAGAACCAAGCCTTGGATTATAATGAGAAATCATATTTTCATGCTTGATTCATGCTTACAGTCACGAATCAAGCATAAAAATGCAAGATAAAAGTAAAACAGGAGTAATCGAATGTATTTTTCATAACCCAACAATCACCCTCAAACATCGATATTTAGGGGATAAGGTGATGGCAGCTACAAGAATTGTCATTTGTCACTTCACAAGGCAAAAATTATGTAGGGATGCCAACAGATCTGAAACATCATTGAAGTCATGCCCCGAAATAATTCTTTGTGGATTTTTATTCATGAAATATATTCAACAATACAAAATATCTGACAGTCACATACATGGTTGTAAATACTCCATGATATTATAAAAAAAGTTTTTGAAGAATATAAGAAGAACACTCAAGAACTCAACCTCATGCTCGGTTTAGAAATATGAACAAAAGACCTTGAGAAAATGGCGTATAAGAAGAAAAATAATGGAGAAGATGGAGATATTTGTTTTCTGATCTCCTTGTTACCTCTTCTTGATAATCTAATCCCTTCATGAAGCCCTTTCTTGCCTTTTAAGAACTAGTTCTTCTAATTTATGGAGCAGTTAGAAATTTTTTCTTTCTTGGAGATATCACTTTAATTATTGACTCAACCAAGTATCATTAATTCATTCGAATCATTGATATTCATATCTTGAAATGGGTCCCTTTTCGTCTTTAATAAAAGTTTTTTAATAAACTTTTATTTTGAAAGTTTTAATTAATTTCCCTTTTAAAAAGGGGACTGCATTTTAATTTTTTGTATATGATATTTAACTTTTCATCCATGGAAACCAATTAAAATGTGATTTTCATCATCTTATCTTTCCAACGAGTCCTCCTAGGTGCGATTTGGTTTTATGGATCTCAATATATGAGCTCGTGAAGTCAAGATGTCAAACAGATTTTATCTGCACATCATGAAAACATTGTTGATTGTTCTTTCAATTTATGAGAAAATTATGGCCAATTCCATCCCTTGAAACTCATTCCATCATCTTCATTGTTTAAATAATTTCCAACGAGGTAAATTTTGTGCAATTACGACTCCCAGATCTCAAGATATGGCCTTTAGAAGATTAAGACTTAGCAGTCATCGATTGACCTTTGTGGGACAATCTGGGCCCTTGGTTAAATTTCATCTTTCGCTTTAAAAATTTTGAATTATCTTAATAATACTTATCCCACATGCATGGTATTTTAATAGATTTTAGTATATATAATCAACAATGTATTATATACTTAGTAAGAAACAAGAGAAGGGAAGACTATGGAGATTTAAGAATTCGACCTTCCATAGGAAATTAGTTAATAATTATTATTTTGACCAAAAATCATCCTCTACCCATGCCCAATCAACATGAGTCAACAATCCCATGTCGCCACATGTCATAACATGATAGGTCACCATCAATTTCCATATGTAACCAATAATAATATGCCACGTGCCATCCCTCCATAGGCTGCCATGTGGAAATATCTGATTGGTTGATGATATAATGTATGGAACTTTGGATAAAAGGTTAAGTTAGGGAGGAAGTGAACGAGAGAGGAGGAATAAGGAGAAATAACCGGGGGGAATAATGACGACGGGTTGGGAAATGGCGGGTTCCCGCGAGTGAAGGGAAGCATGGCAGGGTTGCGGGTTGGGAGAAGTGAGAGAGGTGAGGGGGGGAGGGAGTGAGTCTAAACCTATGGAGAGTAAATAAATAAATAAATAAGCTTAAGTAAAGGGAGTGGGGAGTGGGTGAAGGTTGTTAATGGTTGAGCATGGCGGGTGTGGTGAATGAACTCACCATGCTATAATAAGAAGAAACAACATGGGTCTTGGGCATGTGAAACTTCAAGAAAAGCATGGGTTATGAACTCAAGAAATTCAAGAAGCATGGGTTATGAACCCGAGAAATTCAAGAAATATGGGTTATGAACCCTAGAAATTCAAGAAAAATTTAAGTGTGGAGTGATGTGTACCAAGAGATGAACATGGTTCTGAGAACTCGAAAATGGCACGATTCCAAGAATTGATCGTGGTTCCGAAAAATTGCTCATGGTTCCACACGGAAGAAGCATTTTTGTTGCTTAAACGCAAACCTAGATATATTGAGAATACAAACTCGGATTTTGAATCCAAAAAATGTGTGATGAATTTGATACCGAGGGCTATGCAATGAACTTATTATCATTGAAATTTTTTCTTTTTCTGATATCAATTTTTTTAATTATTCCATGATCGAAAAAATAAGGGTGACCAATTTTTGGTTAACAACTGGCTCCAACTACGAGACAGTGATCCCCTATGGGTTACTAAGAACACCAAAATATAAAAACCAACTGACTTCTCCATTGGGCTATGGATTCATCTTCGAAGCTAATTCTTGTAATTCTTCCTCTTCCAGCCTCTTCCACGAAGTTATCTTCAAATATTATTCCCATATAGCAACTGCCTTATTATGCAAAACTTGAACTGAAGAAGTAAACTATGTACAAACAAGATCTACCTACCCTACCTTACTTGAAAGTAAGGGACACTTTCAAGTGTAGGTAAATTTCCAATGGATCCATTCAAGCATCCAACTTATCCACAAAATGAACTCCAGAAATTTGGAATATGTTAGGGCTTATACCAATAAGTTAGGGGCACTCTCAATGTGTACTGGAGAAAAGATGAACTAGGTGTGTTAAGGATATGACTGCATTTCTTCGCTAACAATGCTTTGGAACCATGATTCAATGAGATCGACTCTTAGTTGCTCAAGAGTGCTTCCATCTTTGATTAGATAAGAAATTTCCAATTTTAACATTCTTTCATCCAATATTTTTGATTCACTAACGATGTCTTGAAAACATTCTTCCTTCATGGAATGGAAATCTTGCTCATCATTGTTCTCAAAATTCATTTCTTCCACCAATTCTTCTTGTTGCCAATGATCTTTAGGCTTTTCATCATATGTTGCAAGGCTAAAATCTTCTTGTGCATTTGGTGGAGGATCCTTGATGTCATTGTCAAATTTGCTACTTAAAATATCTTCACATGAAGTATGTGAAAGGTTGAAATCTTCATTGTCTTGTGTCCATATGGGAGAGGTTGGGTGGGAAATTTTTTCAACAAATGAATTTTCTAACACGTCCCAACTGGTAATGATCCTAGGCAACAGTGAATGGTACCATTCAAGAGCATCCCCTCCCAGAGTTTGTAAAAATAATCTACATGTAACATTGTCTTCGATGAGATTGAAAACATCACATGTATTGTTGAATTTAAACAAGTGTTGTTCTACATCTTTTGAAGTATTTCCAAAGATTGTAGAAAATTTTTCCATAGGAATATTGGGCACTTGAAAATCTAATTCTAGTAGATTTAATGGACTTCTATGAAATCGCCTCCTTCTTTGGATAATTCTTTCTTTTGTTGCATCTTTCAAAGCCATTGATGGGATTGGTGAAGAAGGTAAAGGAGCATCATTATATGAAATACATTTTTTATAGGAGTCAAAATATACATCTTCTTGAGATGTTTGAATCTTTCTAATGGAATAGCCAAGACTTTTAAGAGTTCTTTCAATGGAATTGGCAGGACTTTTAAGAGTTCTTTCAATGGAATCACCAAGGAGTTCATTCTCTCGATATTTTGTGCTTCTTGGCTATTTTTTAGGTCATCCAAACATTTCTTAATATTATTTTTATAAACCCTGAGCATCTAGAGCAAGTAACAATCTTCTTGAATCTTCTTTTCAAAACTTTGAACCATGGAGACTTTGGTTCTTCAATCATATATGAAATTAAGGCTCATATATCTTGAAAATAAATGGCTCCCCAATATGGTCACCAAAAATGTTGATGTTTGAATATGTTAGGATTGAAACAACAACCTCATCAAGATTACAAATCCCCTTTTGTTTTTATAGAGGTAGTACTCCTGTGATAATCTGACAGATAGTCTTGATAATCTTGGGACAACGATATATATATATATATATATATATATAGGTATGTATGTATGTATGTATGTGTGTATGGGAATTGTAAAAGAACAATTCTCAAATCTTTATCACTCAAGAAAATGAAAAGAAATAAGAAGTATACACATTAAGGATTCATGTGAATTGGACCAGGAATCTTTGTTCACAACAATTGCAGAAAAATAAATTAAATAACAGGTTACATAATATAATTGAATGATCCTAGCATGATGGGTTATCTCAAGTGGATGAGCGTCATTGTTTTCTCGAATGATTTTATGGGGTCGAATCCCCGACCAGGAGCCTGTTTAGGGCCTCACTTAATGTCCCCACTAGGTTAGTCCTGTAATCAGGCCGAACGGTTTACCTCGTTTACCATCCATGAATTGTGGGGAAATACTCAGGGGTTTCCCGTGCTGTATTCCTAGGAAAACACACACACACACACACACATATAATTGAATGATCCTCACATCCATCACAGTTTTAGAAATATTTTTTATCACACTCAAACGAAAAAGAACATATGGCCTATAAATTAAGAGAATTTTAAAATAGTATTTCCATTGAAATAAAAAATAGAATCTTATAAGTTTATTTTAAAGATCTTATACTCAAGAGATCAGAGTTCCAAGATACAATTAAAATTAACCCCAAAACAATTCTCTAGGATTTTCTCAAAAGTAATATGGTCTTTTACAATCTTAGAAAATCAAAAGCGTTTGTTCATAAATGCACTGGGATTGGGGCTCCCATGGACCAAAAAATATATAAGAAAATATGAGAGAAGAATGAGTGAGGCTGGAAAAAAACACGAGAAACATGACTTGAAAATAAGATAGAGGATGCAATTAGAACTCGGTTATATTCTTCTCAAGAAAGACAAAATATAACTGGATGAATTCCGAAAGAGAAGAAGAGGGTATGATCAATGTATACTTAATGTGATGGAATCTCATGGCTCATTTTTTTGTTATTGGTGTCCTTATATTTTCCTTGATGACGGTTTCATGGCTGGTACTAATTGCTCCCTCTTGAGTTTCTTCTGTAATCTTGATTAAAACACCTTTTAACCACTCTTCAATATAATCTTTCATTGGAGCTACATTTATTTCATGTCTACTTTTTATATCAAATAATATTGCCTCCAAGTCTCTTAAGTCAAATGAAAGTTGGCTAAGCACATCTTCAATATCTTTATTTTGTTTGCATAGCTTACCAACCAATTCTCAACTTCATTTTCATTATTTTTCCTCAGAAAAAAGCATAATTCTATTCATCCGAAGAGAACCAAATTGCATTCTATAGGTGCCAAAGGCACAACCCAGTCATGGGTAGAAATATCCCAAAGGGACCAGAAAGAAATTGGTTGGAAAGCCTAGAGTAATAAAAAGATACAAGTGTTGAGAGAAACCCCTAAAAGTTCGGGAAACCTAGTACAAGAGATCCCATAAAAAAAAAACAACCAAAATAGTGCAATCCAAACAGATCCCGGAGGTCGGAAGGACCAAGTCAAAGAGGTATGAGAACCTACACATCAATATCCAAAAAGAAACAAAGGCGATGAAGTGCCCTACCGACAACAGTAATACCAAGAACTGCATGCCCACTCCAAGGAACTCAAGGTGTTACAACCTCACCACACGCCCAAGGAAAGGACCTCAAAGTTTTAGCATAACCCCGACCATGTAGGAGAAGTCTTTGATAGCCACCAAAAGGATCCATATATGAGCATACATCAAACTCTGAACAACCGGATAACCCAGAGGGAGGAACCACAATATAGGAGTGAAACAAATAGAGACCTCGCCGAGAGAAACACATATCTGAAGGGGAACCCCATGCATCTCCCTCGCAGATGCCCCCAGAAGCAAGAATGTAGATTGAAACCACTGAATCCGCTCACAACAAAGACGCCCACGGAGAGGCTATGCATTCATAAATTTCGAGCTCTGAAAACGCGATATTACAGAGAAATATTCTCGTCGCCAGCCGAATCAACATCAAAATAGGGAGCGTAGAAGATACCTACAGATTGTGTGAAAGAAAGATCCCTAACCGACCACAAAGGGAAGTCACCGCACGAGGAACCCTGGAGATCCCGGTTAGGAAGCGTCTGCATATGCGTCTGGCGACAGAGTGGAGCCATGCTAAGGAAAACAAATCACTGAAACACGAGCGTCTGTGGCTAGGGTTTCCCCTAGCCGCAGAGCCCAAAATTCATTTGAGTTTCCCTACTTAAAATATATCAACTTCATTTTCATTATATTCAATGACACTATTAATTTTTTTAGCTGACAAACCTTTCAATATTTCCACTTTTTCTTGAAATTGCTCTCTTGTCATAAATATAGAATTTAGAATTAATCTGGGATCCCATGCTTCTCATGTGGTTCCGAATAAAGTCTATTTCAACTAATATTTTGTAAAATCCATCCTTTTTAGTAGCCACATCATCACATTCCTCCAGAATTTATTTTAAAATCTTTATCTTCTTGATCCAACATGCCTTTAGTTGTTTTATTTGAGTAGGAGAAGGTAATTCTTCTTCTTTTATTTTCATTTCAGTCATATTTGAAACCTTCAAAGCTAATGTAGTGACTGCATATTTATAAAACCCTTCTTCATTTTTATAGTCACCTTGGAGGAAATCTCTAAAATCATTTAATTTAGAACCAAAATAAACAATGTTACTTCCAACATCCTAGGCTTGCATAATAAGAGACATTTTCTTTTTAATGTTTTCTTCAACAAACTTTCTGACATCGACTAATAAGCTTGTTGTTCCTTTCAATTTCAAATACGGTGTTGCATATTTTACAGTGGCCAATGGACTTGCAAGGATAGAGGGCGACATCAAAATGTATTCCAACTCTTAAATTCTTTCCTTTAGTTTTGCATTTTGTGCCTCCATATCATCAATGGAAACATATAAAACATCCTCTTTTATCTTGTGTATCTTGGCAATTCCAAGTGGAAGTAATTTATTGAGATCATATTCATAATGAGATTTTCCATTTTTATTTTTTGGGTCAAACCCTTTAAATATTAACTTTCTAGAATTTATGTCAAATAAAGCATTATGTATGGCAAATGACTCTTCTTTTGAAAAATATTCTTCTTGCGTGGCGAGTTCAACCGCAACTAGTTGACTTTCCTGCAACCTCTGTTCTTCATCAGAGAAATGAATATTTTCAATATCAACTTCCAGGTCCATGTCCTCAAGAGATATATCATTTTCAGATATAGGTTTTTATATTTCTTCTTACTGGTAATTTTTTCTTTTCCTCTTTACTTGAAGCTTATGAGGACTTTCAATTTTTCCACGTGGAGGGTTTTTATCACCACCACCACCACTCAAATTACTCTTTGAAGCCTTTTTCTACTGTGATGTTGTTGCTTGGAGGCTGTGTTTGGGTAGACTAATTTTTTGTGAATCCACGAGAGGTTGAGTACCTTTTTCATTTGGGCCTTTGCCTCTTTGTTTATACTGGGTTGTCAAATTTACCATGGTTTTAATATCACCAACAGACTACATTGGAACATCATGGTTATTACCTTCTTATTCTTCAAACATAAGTGTATTAGTAAATGTGTTACTAAATCCAGCTGGTGTCATATGATCAAGAAAAACATGACTTAGGTCGAAGCCCCTGATTTTTTCTACATACTTCAAGTTGAACTGATTAAGATGAGTTGAGTAATCATCAATTTTTGCAATGCCTCTTAACATGATTTCTCTGATTTTCCATGGCAATGGGATAAATTGCCTCTTTCTTTTCTCATGAAAAAAGTGCAATCAGAATATGTATTTCCTAACAACTTCAATGATGAATTTTTTGTTTGAAAAGTAATTAGGAAGAAAGAAAGGACTTTCATGAGAACCAAAGATTATAATCACATTATAATTTTCCATTTTTTCCTAAAGTCCCTCTTTTGTTAAAAAATCCACTGCTTTTAATGACAATCTAGCTATATTTTCTCTAGAAAGAAGTTTCTTGAAAACAATAATGAATTCATTGTATACTTCATAAAAGTAATAAGTAGCTTTCTGCCTCCACAAAGCCTAATACCGCATGGTTACTGGATCAATTTTTCAATCTATCCTTTTCTCGATAGTCAAACCCTTGAAGACGTGGAAATACATAATAACAAGTATTAAGTAAGAGGCCATATAAAAATTCTTTTCTTTCTTGAAATTCGAAAGCTATGAAGAGATTTCAATAGAGACGATTTTCCCCAATCAAAGATAGTTGTTTTTGTGAATTGTAAAATATAAGATATAGAGGGCCAACTTAGGAATTCTTTGCATGGATTCTTGATCAATAATTCTAGTGAATATCCATGCAAGTTCTCGATAAGGGTTCTTTAATAAATTGATCTGAATTCTTGATATATCAACTGGCATTGTCGCAGGTTCCTCTAAATATTATTGTAAAAGATCCAATCAATTGTTTTTGTTCTTGAGGAAGTTCCTTGCTTCTTCTCCTTTAAAGATAATGGTGGGCTCTAGCAACTTCAACATCTTTTTGAAATGCAACGGTGCTAAGGAAATGGATATTTCACTTTGAAGTTGGATAACCCTTCGGCTTGGAACAAATTTATCAACACACCAGGAGACAATTTCCTTACAATCAAAAACTTTGGGCACACATCAAGCTAGAGAAATCCCCGATGTCCAAATTATTTTCTTATCCTTTCGAGGTAAGGGAAATGTAGCATAGTACTAGTAAGATATTGACCATTGAAAATTTTGATCTTCTCCCCTGAGAATATCCTGTGTATCTTCGCAGAACTGTTGTCTTCTTGTATCCATTATGATGAAGTTGGTTGATCGTAGTATAATTCCTTAAAACAATGATTTTGAAATAAATATTTTTCTGGTCCCTTCTATTCTGATCCCCTGATTACCTCTTCTTGATAATCGAACCCCTTCATGAAGCCCTTTCTTGCCTTTTAAGAACTAATTCTTCTAACTTCTTGAGTAGTTAGAGATTTTTTCTTTCTTGGAGATATAACTTTAATTAATGAATCAATAAAGTATCATTAATTCATTCACACCATTGATATTCATATCTTTAAATGGGTCTCTTTCCGTCTTTAATAAAAAAAAAATAATAAACTTTTATTTTGAAAAATTTAATTAATTGCCCTTTTAAAAAGGGGACTGTGTTTTAATTTTTTGTACATGATATTTAAATTTTCATCCATGGAAAACATTTTAAATGTGATTTTCATTATCTTATCTTTCCAACGAGTCCTCCTGGGTGCAATTTTGTTTTATGGATCTCAATATATGAGCTCCTGAAGTCAAGATGTCAAACAATTTTTATCAGCACATCATGAAAACGTTGTTGATTGTTCTTTCAATTTTTGAGAAAATTATGGCCAATTCCAGCCCTTGAAACTTGTTCCATCATCTTTCGTGTTTAAATAACTTCCAACGAGGTAAATTTTGCGTAATTACGACTCTCGGATCTCAAGATATGGCCTTTAGAAGATTAAGACTTAACAATTGTCGATTAACCTTTGTGGGGCAATCTGGGCCCTTGGTTAAATTTTGTCTTTCCCTTTGAAAATTTTGACTTGTATTAATAATACTTATCCCACATGCATGGCATTTTAATATATTTTAGTATATATAATGAACAATATATTATATACTTAGTAAGAAACAAGAGAAGGGAAGACTATGGAGATTTGAGAATTTGACCTTCCATAGGAAATTAGTTAATAACTAATATTTTGACCAAAAGTCATCCTCTACCCATGCCCAATCAACATGAGTCAACAATCCCATGTTGCCACATGTCATCACATGATAGGTCACCACCAATTTCCTTTTTTAACCAATAATAATATGCCATGTGGAAAGATCTTATTGGTTGATGGTATAATGTATGGAACTTTGGATAAAATGTTAAGTTAGGGAGGAAGTGAATGAGAGAGGAGGAATAAGGAGAAATAACTGGGGGGAAGAGTGACGACGGGTTGGGGAATGGCGGGTGCCCGCGAGTGAGGGGAAGCATGGTGGGTTTGCGGGTTGGAAGAAGTGAGAGAGGTGAGGGGGGGAGGGAGTGAGTGTGAACCTATAGAGAGTAAATAAATAAAAAATAATCTTAAGTAAAAGGAGTGGGGAGTGGGTGAAGATTATGAATGGTCGAGCATGGCAGGTGTGGTGAATGAACTCGCCATGCTATAATAATAAGAAACAAAATGGGTCTTACGTCCCATGAAACTTCAAGAGAAACATGGGTTATGAACTCGAGAAATTCAAGGAGCATGGGTTATGAACCCGAGAAATTCAAGAAATATGGGTTATGAACCCGAGATGTTCAAGAAAATTTTAAGTGTGGAGTGATGTGTACCAAGAGATAAACATGGTTTCAAGAACTCGAAAATGGCACGATTCCAAGAATTGAATGTGGTTCCGAAAAATTGCTCATGATTCCACATGGAAGAAGCATTTTTGTCGCTTAAACACAAACCTGGATATCTTGAGCATATGAACACGGATTTTGAATCCAAAAAATGTGTGATGAATGTTATACCGAGGGCTATGCAATGAAATTATTATCATTCAAAAAATTTCTTTTTCTAATATCATTTTTATTTAATTATTCCATGATCGAAAAAATCGGGGTGGCCAATTTTTGGTTAACAACTGGCTCCAACTGCGGGACAGTGACCCCCTATGGATTACCGAGAACACCAAAATCTAAAAAACCAAATGACTTCTCCATTGGGATATGGATTCATCTTCGAAGTAAATTCTTGTAATTCTTCCTCTTCCACCCTCTTCCACGGAGTTATATTAAAATATTATTCCCATATTGCAACTGCCTTATTATGCAAAACTTGAACTGAAGAAATAAACTATGTACAAACAAGGTCTACCTACCCTACCTTACTTGAAATTAAGGGACACTTTCAAGTGTAGGTAAATTTCCAATAGAGCTTTTCAAGCATCCAACTGATCCGCGGAATGAGCTCCAGAAATTTGGAACATGTTAGGGCTTATACCAATAAGTTAGGGGCACTCTCAATGTGTACTGGAGAAAATATGAACGAGGTATGTTGAAGATCTGATTGTATTTCTTTGCTAAAAATGCTTTGGAACCATGATTAAATGAGATCAACTCTTGGTTTCCCGAGAGTGCTGCCATCTTTGATTAGATAAGAGATTTCCAATTTTAACATTCTTTCATCCAATATTTTTGATTCACTGACGATGCCTTGAAAACATTCTTCCTTCATGGAATGGAAATCTTGCTTATCATTGTTCTCAAAATTCATTTCTTCCACCAATTCTTCTTGTTGCCAATGCTCTTTAGGATTTTCATCATATGTTGCAAGGCTTAAATATTCTTGTGCATTTGGTGGAGGATCCTTGATTTCATCCTCAAATTTTCTACTTAAAAGATCTTCACATGAAGTTTGTGAAAGGTTGAAATCTTCATTGTCTTGTGTCCATATGGGAAATGTCTTGTGTCCATATGGGAGAGGTTGGGACGGAAAAAAATTCAGCAAATGAATTTTCTAACACGTCCCAACTGGTAATGATCCGAGGTAGCAGTGAATGGTACCATTCGAGAACATCCCCTTGTAGAGTTTGTAAAAATAATCTACATGTAACGTTGTCTTCGGTGAGATTGAAAACATCACATGAATTGTTGAATTTAAACAAGTGTTGTTCTACATCTTCTGAAGTATTTCCAAAGATTGTGGAAATTTTTTCCATAGGAATCTTGGGCAATTGAAAATCTAATTCTAGTAGATTTAATGAAGTTCTCTGAAATCGCCTCCTTCTTTGGATAATTCTTTCTTTTTCTGCATCTTTCGAAGCCATTGATGGGATTGGTGAAGAAGGCAAAGGAGCATCATGATATGAAATATTTTTTTTATAGGAGTCAAAATATACATCTTCTTGAGATTTTTGAATCTTTTTGATGGAATCACCAGAACTTTTAAGAGTTATTTCAGTGGAATCACTAGAGAGTTCATTCTCTCGATATCTTGTGCTTCTTGGCTATTTTTGAGGTCATTCAAACATTTCTGAATATTATTTTTATAAACCATGTGCATCTAGAACAAATAACAATCTTCTTGAATCCTCTTTTCAAAACTTTGAACCATAGATACTTTGGTTCTACAATCATATATGAAATAAATGATCAGATATCTTGAAAATAAATGGCTCCCCAATATGATCGCCAAAAATGTTGATGTTTGAATATGTTAGGATTGAAACAACGACCTCATGAGGATTACAAATCCCCCTTTGTTTTTATTGAGGTAGTACTCCTCTAATAATATAAAAGATAATCTTGGGACAACGATATA
>ML794610.1:282011-298872 GCA_009831015.1 Picea engelmannii
TATTTAGAGGGGTCGCAAGAGGGGGAGGGGTTATCTATAACCCCGGTGAATTCCGAGAACTAGTCTACTCCCGGGGTTTAGGAGAAGAAACCAACAACAACGCAGAAGCTCTAAGTCTATGGCAAGGACTTGGCCAAGCCCAGAAGCTAGCTATCAATGAAATCACGGTGATAGGAGACTCTCGGATTCTAATCCACGCTTTGGTCACCAACTCGCTGCCAAATCAAATGAAACTTCGTCAAATCTTCCGGAAAATCCTGAGACTCTCTAAATCTTTTTGAAAGATCGAATTTTTTCACGTGCTTCAACAACTAAATGGTGAAGCAGACCAGGCGGCAAAAGTAGCCACCCGCTTGAGCAAGGGTCAACTCTACCTCAATGGGACCATGTCCTTCGCTTCCCTCCCATAATGGCACGTGGTGGGTGACCTGGTGGAAATCGCGTGGCAAGTGGCATTTGTATTCTACGCGTGCCCTGGCTCGTGGTAGTCGCTCCCCGTCACACCGCACTGTCCTCTCCCCGAAGCGAGGGTACTTCACCCTTCAACTTGCGTCTTCTTTCCCACTCTTGTACGCCCTTGCCCTCACTTCCACCATGCAGCTCTGCACTTAGCCCATCCCCCTCTCGCATGGCGCTCGAGCGAGTTCCTTTCGACCCTAAGTGACGCACGTTCGAGCTGAGGATAAATCAAGGAAGGCAACGACTTGCCTCTGCGGTGATTTCCTGTCTTGCTCGCCTGGTTTCGTTTGGCCCCTCACTCTGCTTTTGCTCTTAACTCATCCTCTGTTTTCGCTCTCATCTCACCCTCCAACTCGCTCAATGGCTTCCAGTTCCAATTCCGCCTCTCCCCCTAACCCCCCACTTTCTTTGGAAGTCGAAATTCGCAAGCTGAAGCGAACTCTTAGTGCGCATAGAGGTTTTCTACTCCGTCTGGACGGGGAAGGCGGTCGAAGATTCGAGATGGTCGAGAAAGACTTAATCCAACTCAAGGAGGAAGCGGTTGAAGCCCTCATGTACACAACGTAGCAGACCAATAGCAAAATTGTTGAATTGGAGGCAAGACTAGAAAAGCTGGAGCTTCAAGCCACCAGATCGACTCGCTAGACTGAAGCAACGATGAAGGCTTCTCCGAGTGCAGGTTCCTCCAACTCGGATCAGAAGGTTTAATTATGCTTCTCTTCACTTTTGAAACTAGACCTTTTTTGGCTCTATGGAAAATTCACTGTACTCAGGATTTAAGCCTTTTTCTGATCTTCAGGCATACACATTGTAAGCATGATCTCAACCTGTTAGTAGCCAATTTTTGGATTTTAGGGCAGCATAAGAATTTCTGGGCTTTATATCAGGGCATCCATACTTGTAATCTTGAAATTCATGCACATAATGCATGTCTGAATTTTGTAGTTTTTCTCACAGTGGTCACACCACTGCTTCCTTAATATATAATCCACTTTCTTGTAAAGAAAAAAAAAAAACTTTAATATTTAGGGGTTTATTTTCAATGTTTTATTTGTGGTGGTGCTAGTGGTCATGGCAACAGTTTTAATTAGGTCATAATTTTAATTCCAAAATTGTGGTGCTATTGGTAGCATCAATTTTTTTTCAAGGGTCAATTTCATGTTTTGTCCGCAATTTTAACCAATTTTAACCACATCCCTTTTTTATTCAAGGGTGCGATTTAAAAAAATCGCAATTTTAACCACTTCCCCCAAAAATGGTGCTACCAGTAGCACCACTTTTTTATTTGGGGGTTGATTTTGGTGTTACCCAAAAATATGATATTTGGGCAAAAGTTCTCATTTTGAGGTCACAATTTTCGTTAAGTTGATAACTTTGTTTCAAACCCTACATTCATTTGCTAACACCATCTTAGTTAATAATTGACTCATTACTAGAAGATCTAAATCTAATTGTTTCCTTTCAAATAAGTCACATAAAACTAGTTATTGGAATCTAATGAACCTAATCAATGCATCATCTATACCAATGATTTGATATTTTAAACATGTCATTCATGGAACCTATCTTCTAAAGGGCCATTTTTGTTTTCCAACATTAATTCTTGCCATGTTGAGTTGTTTCACTGGTTATGTTTGATGGATGGATGGATTTAGCAAATATGAATTTAAAAATGATTGAATTGGTGAATTATGTGGTTAAGTAATATTTTTGAGGGTTGGTAATTGTTTTTTTCAAGGATTTGACATGGGTTTTGGCACACAATAACACCTTTTTTCATAATGTTTTACCACATTCTTATCTAAACATCACTAAGTAACAAACCAATGCTTAAACTGTTGGAAAGACTTGTTAAAAAACACACTTAGCTTTGTTAGTTGTCATCTACATATTGAGGGTTTAAGGCTTTTTTTTTAATGGTGTTTGGCATATGATTTATTGAGTGGGCATTGTCTAGCTATTCTACGAAATGGTTTTTTTTCACCGAAATCCGACGATATAAATTTACACGAATCATTATTTTTTGTTGTTCAAAATTTATTTCTAAATGCATAAATGGATCCAATATGATGAAAAACCCTTGGGGCACTCGGATTATATAGAAATAATCACTCAAATCTATAAATCTAAGAATTCCTCACCAAATTTCGAACAAATATCCCCAAAAAAATCATCATTTTATAAAAACTTTAACCTATTAAGTGTAGTATGGTTATATAATACTCATGAATCACACAAGCAAATCGATGGTATACATGCTTGAACGACCAATAATAAATGTTGAACGATTCACGCTTTTTTTTTNCCAAAAAAATCATCATTTTATAAAAACTTTAACCTATTAAGTGTAGTATGGTTATATAATACTCATGAATCACACAAGCAAATCGATGGTATACATGCTTGAACGACCAATAATAAATGTTGAACGATTCACGCTTTTTTTTTTAATGTTGGTTATTTGTTCATTTTTTATTGTCTAAGGGTTTGAGAGGATTGGTTGATAATCTGAAGTTTAATCAACTAAACAGAGTAGTAGATATCCTAACTACATGATCGAAAATTCTTAAATACACTTGAGTTATGATCTTGATTTGGCACATTAATTTTTCTATTCCGAGCATAAACTCTAGAATATATGTGGTTGATATCGTTTCATTTGCACGCCACTATTAAAATATGAACTGCTTCGATTATGAACTGCTTCGATTTCAACTTGTGGAATCTGGTCATAATCACAGTTAATGATATGTCATTATGTGATGTGACAACACTCTCTTTATTTATGGTGGTACTTGAAACATTGAATGTCTTATAACTCATAAATTCCTAGACTTTGTAACATAATAACAACAAATAAATTTGTTGTATCTCAAGTTAATGGTTGGTTTGCACATCCAGATAGTTATTGGTAAATGGTTTATGAATGCTCTAGGTACACACTAAGTCTGAAATTAATGGTCACGTGGATGACAACTTCTCTTTGGCATCACTGAGTTGAATTTTGAATGACTCGGGCATATGTTTGGAAACACTAAATTGTGGATTTAAGTAACTAAATACATTGGCACCATAAACTTAACATACTTTTCTCAGTTTATGACCATTCATATGTTTGAGAGATAATGGTCTCATTATGGAATCATCTTTTTGAAGTTGGAATGCATATTTGCTTTGGAATTGGTAGTCATTGTTGATATTGCACATACTACACATGGTTGCACATCTAGAATAATTATCGATAAATGGTTTATGAAAGCTCTTAAATGGTCTATGAAAGCTTTTGGTACACACTAAGTTTAAAATTGATGGTCACACAAATGACAACTCCTCTTATTGCCATTGAGTTGAATTCTGAATGACTTGGGCATATGTTTGGAAACATTGAATTGTGGATTTAAGTAACTAAATACATCGACACCATAAACTACCATACTTTTCTCATTGTATGAGCTTTCATATGTTTGAGAGATAATGGTCTCATTATGGAATCATCTATTTGAAGTTGGAATGAGTCTTTGCTTTGGAATTGGTATTGATTGTTGATAATGTACATTTAACAAATCTCGATAACCTTTTGGAACATCAAGCTTGTCATAATAATTTCATTTTCTTGTGGACATACTCACTTTTCATAATTATTGGTGCATTTTTTGAGTAGAGGCATTGGCCACTTGTGTTGTTGGATGAATCACTTACTTTCACAACTTGCTTGAAGCACTTTTGTTAACCAACTTGCATGCTAAATCATTGAAGGTAAATAAGTTACTGCGATAAGATTCATAAGTCAAAACAAGCTAACAAGATATTCACATTTTTACAACAAATTTAGCTTGTTTAACATAGGGATTCCTCCGTAGTCTAAGACAGTTTCCTTTCCCATAGTATTGATAAACTTGGAATTGTTTTTAGGATTGATGAACACACTCAGTTAATGGAACACACTACTAGTGAAAAAATTGTGGGGAGCTTGTTAGGATATTTAAATGCTTAGGAGTTAGTTAAGATCAACTTGGTCTATTGTGTCGGTAGGTTAAAGTGTGTTTCTTAGTGTGTTTATTTAATATGCATTAGTATTCATTTGTAATTATGTAATTCGACAGTTAGGATATGTTCTAAACATAGAGTGATCCAATGACTCATATTCTCCTCGATCTTAACAACTACATTGATATATGGCTTAACACCTAATTGGTCCATGCTATCTATTTAAAGAGCTTGGAGGGTTATTTGTTGATGATCGATTGTGAGAAACACTCCTGTAATATTTTTCTCTTGCATTAATAAATTGCCTCAAATGGCCACATTAGCTGAGGCCATGAATGTTTCCCCATTGGGGTTTTACCACGTAAAAACATCGGTGCGTTGATCTTTGATCCGGTTGTGTGAGTGGTTACTGAAGGTATTTGATCCAGATTATTTTGAGAACGACATGAAGCTAGAAATATAAGAGAGATATAACAAGGAAATACACAGAGATATTGCAAGGAACACAACAATATAGTAAAACCCATATTCTATTAATGACTGTTTGGAATACAAAAGACCGTAAAATGCAAAGCACACAAGCTAGCTAGAATGATGGTAGCTTATCTATGAGGAGAGAGATGTGTCAGCTACACTCATTTGAAATAAGTTGATTACAATGAGGTTGTAAAAGCGTTTTTAACATAAAACATAAATTATAAAACCTTAAACTTCCAAAACTCTAGCCCCGAAATATGAAATGCCAAAAGGTTTGTGGGGCTCGGTGGGGGTAGTTGATACGCCAACTTCTCGAGGGAATAACTTTTGCATATGATATTTGTTTGGCACACTCGGTACCCCGTCGGAAAGGTCTAGATGAGGAGTACACATTTTGAATGACCCAATAGAGGCCTTCCCATCTCTTGGGCACTGCCAAGTCAAAAAAATGTCATTTAGGGCCTCAAAACAACCCTGAAAGTTTGGGACCCAAAAAACTGCCAGGATGGAAACTGTATATTGAGCCAGTGGAATAGGTGGGAAACCACCAAAGTCAACCTGGATCAGTCCTCCCCCCTTAGGAATAAATGGTCTCCATTGTGTCAAGTTCCTCCATCAGATGGGGAAACTTCTGTTGAATTTGACTCCTAGTGAGCCACTTGCTTTGCTTTGACAACTTGACAGGGTTGGATGTTTTGTTGGCGGGTTCCCTTCATCTTGGTGTCCATGATCCAATCAATTGTTTCCTATTCAATATAGTCATGATTGAGTTTTGTAGGGGATAAGTGCTCTACCACGTTTGAAGTGTCCAAGAGAGGCGGAAAATATGGTCGAAGCAATTCCACATTAAATACCAGGTATAAGCCAAGGAAAGGAGGAATACTTAATTCAAAATCATTCTCACCCACAACCTTGGTGATGGTCTAAGGCTCATATTGGAGTGGGAATAGCTTCCAATGGGGTCCCGTGAGGCGTTCTTTCTAATAATGCAACCATACCTTATCTCCCACCTGAAACTTGTGTGGTACCCGATGTTGATCTTGGCGTTGCTTGTACTTGGCATTAACTTTATGCAAGATATCATGAACTTGTTGTTCGATATGTTGGATTCGCTCAACAAATTTGGCTGCTCGATGAACCTTGGTTTGAGCATGGGAGGAATCTTCTTGCGTAGTTGCAATGTGCATAGTTACGTCAATGGGGGCCATTGGTTGGAACCCCAAGAACACCTAAAAAGGGTTGTGGCCAATAGAGTTGTGGAGGGATCTGTTGTAGCTATGTTGAACATAAGGAAGGATTTCATCCCATGTGTGTGTATGTTTGGAATTGTACATCCTTAGGATATGGAAAATCATCATGTTGACTACCTCTGTTTGTCCATCAGTCTGTGGGTGGAAGGCAATCAATTTGGTCAACTTGGCATCCATCATTGACCATAGGATGGAACAAAAAGTACTTATGAATATACTATCTCGATTTGAGATAACGGTTCATGGGAGCCCAAAATGAACCCAAACATGTTTAAAGAAGATCTTAGCAGTGGCCTCGATTGTGATGCTTTTCTTGCAAGGTGCCAAAATTGCCATCTTAGAGAATCGATCAACGACCACAAAGACATAGTTGTTCCCATGCTTGGTTGAAGGTAGACCAAACATGTAATCCATGGAGATGGACTCTCAAGGCCTATCTAGAGCAGGAAGAGGAGTGTATAGCCCTTATTTCTTGACGATGGGTTTGGAAATGGTGTAGGTAGTGCATGATCTGATGTACTTGTGAACATCTTGTTGAAGCTTCAACCAATAAAAATGATTTTGCAGTACTGCCACTATTTTTTCTACACCAAAGTGTCATGTTTCCCGAATGTAATGAGCTTCCCAAATCTGCTTTGCACGCTTTCTTGAAGGAACAAAAATATGGCTGAGATGGCATAGTAGTTCATCATAAAGAAGAAAATCTGGAACTATTTTTGTTGCACTCAAAGTCTAATAGGTGGCAACAAATTCATAGTCATTATTGTATAATTGTGGCCACCCAAATGTCTCATTCCTAGAATACTTAAGAGCTGTATTTAGCGCCACAAATGGGGGTTGAATGAGGTAATCTGCAGCATGGTTTGTGATGCTCTTCTTGTACTTGATGTTCAAGTGGAATTGATGCAAGTACTTGGATCACTTTTGATGACAATCATTCTGAAACTTTCCTTATGTCTGCATGAATTGCAGAGGCCTGTGATCAGTGTGGATGATTATTTCCTTCCCTAGAATGCAATGCTTCCACTATACTTATATCATAATCTGAAGCATCTGTCTCAATCTCAAATGGTTGTTGCAGGCACATTAGAGGTCTAGCATAATAAGCACTGGTGTTGAGCAGAGGAATAATTTCAAATCCTTGAATGTTTTCTGTTGGGACACAACCCAAACAAACTTGGCATTTTCTCCACCCTTGGTCACCTAGCTTAGGGCCCAAGCAATATGAGAGAACCTCGACACAAACCTGCAGTAAAAGTTGGTGAGGCCTGAGAAACTATAGAGCTCGGTCATTGTCTTCGGGGCCGACCAATCATGGATGAATTGAATCTTGACTGGATCCACATGCATACCCTTCTCATCCATAATGATCCAGGTGGATATCGGTGGCAACCCACCTTTTCCAACTGGCTCAAAACAATTTTCTGGCAATTTTGGTAATTTACTATTTTTAGTAGTTTTTAACTTCCGGGGCCATTTTGAGGCCCTAAATGACGCTTTTGGGAAAATGGGGAGCAATATGGAGGTTTTTTCTATATTACCTCCAAAATGAATCTCCTCGACGATACCTTTCCAATGGGCTATCATGTGCCTAAAATGGAGATCGTATGCAAAAGTTACGATCCCGGGAAGTTGATGTACTAACTTACCCAAACAAGGCTCACATGACTTTTGGCGCTTCATCTCCTAGGGTTAGGTTTTTGGATGTCTAAGGTTTTTGGCATTCCCGTTTATTGTAAAAAGGCCTTCAGAGCCTCATTGGAATCATCTTCTTGCGAATGCGAGTAGTCGTCACATCTCTTCTCAGAGATAAGTTGCCACCATTCTAGCGAGTCTTTCACTTTGTATTTTTACAGTCTCTGTACATTTCTTTCATTAATAGAAATTGTGTATTACTATATATATGTGTTTATGGTTGCATCTTTGATACATTTCTATTATATTATTGAATATCTGTGATATCTCAATGCATTTATTTATTATATCTCCGCTCTCATTTCGTGCCAAAAATAATCCGGATCAGTGGTATCAAAGCAGGCTATTCTTGATCATTTTTTTTTTCAGTGCATGTCCCTGACAAGGTCTGAGTATAGAAAATTGGGTCTCAAGCTTATCTCTCTTGAAGACAATCACTCTTACATGCCCAAGAAACCCTCCATGGTAGAAGAAAATAAAAACAACAGAGCAAACGATCCTATAAATCTGTTGCTTGAGCAAGCTCTCACGCGACAAAGGGATGGAATGATGGAGAATTGTTTCCACATACTTCAACACTTGTCGATATCAACATGCACATATTCATCAAACCACCACTTTGGAATCACCTCTCCTTTCAAGGTACAAGTTAATTTTTATATTCCCATATTTGAAGGTCAGATAGATGCGGATGCCCTAGACAAATGGTTAAATCTGTTAGATGGTTATTTCTATGTTCACCATTTTTTCAACATGGAAAAGATCACCTTCGCACTCCTTAAAGCTCTCCCCCATGCCAAACATTGGTGGGAAACTTACTAGGAGCAAAGTTCCATAGAGGAGTCTGGAATATATAGGGCCGAGCCCACTTGGTATTTTTTTGTGGATGCGGTAAAGGAAAAGTATTACCCTGTTGGCAACTATCAGGACCAGTACATGAGATGGACCACACTATGGCAAGAGAGGGGACAAGCAATTATGGAGTTCACCAATACCTTCCATACCTTGTGCACCAACCTAGGTATCAAAGACTCCAAACAACATTTGGTTCTGAAATACTGTGGGGCTCTACACAGATACATCCAAACTGAAAAAGATTTTTTGGACATCTCATCACTCGATGTTGCTTATTGATATGCTGTTAAACTCGAGCATAAATTTAAGCACCAGAGCAAATGGGAGTTTGGGTCTGCAAATCCGCAACAACCAAAGTATAACAAAGACAACCCTAACAAACAGTCTTCTGAAAACCAGTCCAAGACACAGGAAAAGAAGGGTCATAGGAAGACAAAGGAGTGTGTGAATGACCACAATATATCATCCATCATTTGCATGAATCTAGCCGGGGCATTAGTCAAGATGAAAGGCGTGACTATCCACTCGAAGATACTTTCTTTAGACTCAAAGGATGTCTTCCATACATCAATTTTCTCAATTGACACTTGGTGGTAGCCTGACTTCAGATCAATCTTACTGAAAAACTTGGCTCCCTTGAGTTGATCGAGAAGATAATCAATATAGGGCATTGGGTATTGGTTCTTGACCATGATCTTGTTCAGGGTTCTATAGTTAATACAAAGTCGCCATGTCCCATCCTTCTTCTATACTAGAGCAATTGGGCTCCTACAAGGTGAGGAGCTTGGTCTTATGCGACCCTTCAGAATTAACTCTTGGATCTGACGTTTGATTTATTCATTCTCCATAAAAAAATGTCTGTATACAGGGCCGTTAAGCAGAGGAGCACCGGGTATCAAATCAATTGAGTGCTTTACCTGGCAGTGCAAAGGCACCCCAATAGGTGTTTATGTTTGGATTTGTTAGGATCGAAACAACAACCTCATGATGATATGATCCCCCTGCATTTTTATGGAGGTGGTACTCCTCTTTGACTAAAAGATATATCTTGAAAATCTTGGATTAGGGATAATGCTAGACAACAAACCCCATATTTTTATTGCTTGGATTTATGAAATGGTTCTTCAATAACCTGATCTGATATTTATGTGCAAAAAGTGGCTTTTAACAATAGAAATATTGAAGGGAGGCTTCAATATCAGAGTATCTTTGTGCTCAACATCTTATGTACAACCTTCTTAATCACATACAAATAGAGGATAAATCCATATCTTCTCACAAGAATAGGGAGACAATAGTTTTTATCTTCTCAAAGAATTTTAAAAGAGTAGTGCACTTAAAATAGAAGATAATTTTATAATCATACTTCAAACATCTCACACTCAGAAATCCGATGATCTTGTTGACGGGTGAAAATGACTGTCCGTCAATTGGAAGAACGAATCCGGTCCGGGGTTGTCTAAATAACCCAAGCTGTTTGGTGTAACTCGTTCTGACGGGTTTAGTGGCTCCGTTAGCCAATCTAAGAATCCTAAAAGAAACAAAAAATAAAAGAAAAGAAATAGGTAACTAATTACTAAATATTACATATATCTACATATGTATATAGTGTGATTGTAATAGGTGTATTTAAGCTAAAGATAGATAACTGTCATTTATATACATTATTTATAGGCTACAAGTTTTAATCGAAACTTGCGAAAATCGATGTGAAAATGACTGCTTTCGAAGAAGCAGATAGAAATATTTTTCGATTTTCCTTTTATAAGTCTTAAACTAATGAAGAAAATGTTATGAAATGAAGACGTATAGATAGTCAAAAGCCAAACTTTACGTTCAAATTTCAGTGATAAAACAAATAACAGAAAAATTTAATTAAACTAACCTGTTAACGAACTAATGATATGCATCCAAATATCTGTGAGATCTGAAAACATCTAACCACCTTTCCCAGGAGGGAAACCTGCACTGAACCTTAAGTCTATTTTGAATAAATGCAAAACGATTATGTTGGCAATTAAATTTAAATAGCAGATAGAATGGTATCAATAGTTATCATGATCTTATAATTGCAAGAAATTGCATTAAGAAAAATCTGTTGGTGAACATCCTTGCATTTAATCTATCAACATAAATTAAAGGAGAAACCCCGTAATTGAAGCCAAATAGATGATCACAAAATTTATATCTGAAGCATTTTATGGACAACATTCATAAAGGAATTATCCTAATAACATAATAAATGATGAAGACTAAACCTATCAAAAACTTATTATGATATCAAGATGAGCATAAATTTAATGAAGACACAACCCACAAGAAGCTAAAGCCAAAATGAGAATTGTTGTTTCATTAAAGTCTGTTGATCAAAAGTCCATCTTCTGCCCCAGGCGAGGATGCTTGATTACAAAAAATTACCAACATTTAAAGAGTTTAGAAAAGCTAAATATCTTATCTTGTGGGATAAGATTAAATCTCCAAAATGATTTGCTCATTACAAAATAGAGGGTGATAACCACTCCATATCACACTGTATCTCTCAAAATTAAAACAAACTTCTTTCTGTTTATAAAATATATGCTAAATGAGCTCAGAAATAGTCCATAACATGAGATCACCACCAATTACTTGATATCCTAGAAACAAAAACAAAAACAAATAAGTTTAGATATTGTTATAACCAATAATTTACACAAATTTGAATGAAGATAAACTGACTACATAATCAATTGATTATGTAGCTAGTTCTATTTTAACAACAAAATCAAATTAAATCTTTATAATTAAGAAAAATGGATAAAATAAAACTAAGGCAATCAATCAAATCTTTACCTCTTAACTGCATGCTAAATTTGATTCACAGGATCTCAGAATTAAATACTGCTGTTACACTCTCAACATTCTTTACTATTATGTTCCCAGTCATTTTCAAATGCTTGCCTTGCCTTTGAACAATGGACTTTAGCCTATGATTTTCATCCGTTAGTGAGTTGATCTGAACAGTGAGGGTTTTGATTTGCGATTGCAGAATAGGTATGTCTGTATAATATTTATCGATCCAAAACAGACAAACTTCCACCGTGAATCTGTGATAGTTGTTCGAGAATATCCACGGTCATGTGCCAGAACGTCTCCACTGTTTCCTGTGGGTTTCTTATCAAACTTGATACCTGGAAATCCTTGACTGTGCTTCAGGCAGGGTGAAAAATTATCTACGAAATTATAAGCCTGGTTGAGTTATGGTTTGAGGCAAGGACGGTCTTCTTCGGCCAAGAATCTCTCGATCTCAGAATCAGAGCTCTCATGGACCTCGATCATTTTGATCGAGTTCACATGAGAGTTTGATTTATTTCGTAGTCTTCTTTGAGATTAACCTACCTGCCCTTTTATTTTTAAACCCAATATCCGTGTCACCCTTAGATGGTTTGTATGAAGGCCAATTTGCATTCTTAGCAGAGGTGTTAAGATAAGCATTTTGTTCATGGCCATGCAATTCAAAGGCTGCTGGCTCAACATCTGTTTGCTTAGGCATAGGCTTATCGGGTGTGCCCTTTTCACAGGGTTCTTCACTTAAAAAATCTATCCTGTTGGTGGCAGGAATAGGGGGCTTTTCCAGCATGGGCTTATCAACCACAGGAATCTCTACAGGGTTGGCTGTAGCAAAATAAAAATAAAATAAAAAAAACGTTTATCTCAACCGGAATAAAAAATCTAAGAAATTTACCTCCAAAGATCGAGACATATCTCTGCAATGATCTAGCTTCTGGAGAAAATGCCCACAATGAAGGTAAAATGACTCATTTCGGTTCTGGGTTTTAAAGGGTCTGGTCTAATTCGTAGCGGTTTGCTCAGAATCCCTCCTACAAAATCGTGTCTCTGGCAAGAAAAAACGGGATTGAACCGACTGTAACAAAAGAAAATAGACCAACTGTGGGTTTAGATGGTAGTGGTAGAAGGTAAGCCCAAGATAAACAATGGAAACAAAACTAGGAACACACCAGGGAAACTATAACACAAGCAATGGGGGTTTCAGTCATGAAATTTGGGTGTTTCTGGTAATGAATGTTTAGAGTACAGAGCATGGCTCAAGACCCCATCTCGTAATGAGGGAACTATTGGTTCAAAATGACAACTGAAGAAAAGTATAGGGTACATCCCATGAGTGTTTAAATATCATCATATGTAATGGGTGAAGTTGATTTGCAAAGGTTAGGATAAGATGTGTTTTACTAGCCAAAAGCATATCAAAAATTTAAAATCAAAACTGATTTATCAAGAATTTTAAATGAAACAAGCCTATAGTCCACTTGCCAATCGATTCTTGGTATACAAAGCCTCCAAGATATAATTTTTAATCCAAGAACAACTCAAAATAACTATTTGATTGATATATGATAGGCTTAGAAAAATCATTAAAATGAAATAGATGTAAGCCCATTGATCTTTAAGAACCAAGCCTTGGATTATAATGAGAAATCATATTTTCATGCTTGATTCATGCTTACAGTCACGAATCAAGCATAAAAATGCAAGATAAAAGTAAAACAGGAGTAATCGAATGTATTTTTCATAACCCAACAATCACCCTCAAACATCGATATTTAGGGGATAAGGTGATGGCAGCTACAAGAATTGTCATTTGTCACTTCACAAGGCAAAAATTATGTAGGGATGCCAACAGATCTGAAACATCATTGAAGTCATGCCCCGAAATAATTCTTTGTGGATTTTTATTCATGAAATATATTCAACAATACAAAATATCTGACAGTCACATACATGGTTGTAAATACTCCATGATATTATAAAAAAAGTTTTTGAAGAATATAAGAAGAACACTCAAGAACTCAACCTCATGCTCGGTTTAGAAATATGAACAAAAGACCTTGAGAAAATGGCGTATAAGAAGAAAAATAATGGAGAAGATGGAGATATTTGTTTTCTGATCTCCTTGTTACCTCTTCTTGATAATCTAATCCCTTCATGAAGCCCTTTCTTGCCTTTTAAGAACTAGTTCTTCTAATTTATGGAGCAGTTAGAAATTTTTTCTTTCTTGGAGATATCACTTTAATTATTGACTCAACCAAGTATCATTAATTCATTCGAATCATTGATATTCATATCTTGAAATGGGTCCCTTTTCGTCTTTAATAAAAGTTTTTTAATAAACTTTTATTTTGAAAGTTTTAATTAATTTCCCTTTTAAAAAGGGGACTGCATTTTAATTTTTTGTATATGATATTTAACTTTTCATCCATGGAAACCAATTAAAATGTGATTTTCATCATCTTATCTTTCCAACGAGTCCTCCTAGGTGCGATTTGGTTTTATGGATCTCAATATATGAGCTCGTGAAGTCAAGATGTCAAACAGATTTTATCTGCACATCATGAAAACATTGTTGATTGTTCTTTCAATTTATGAGAAAATTATGGCCAATTCCATCCCTTGAAACTCATTCCATCATCTTCATTGTTTAAATAATTTCCAACGAGGTAAATTTTGTGCAATTACGACTCCCAGATCTCAAGATATGGCCTTTAGAAGATTAAGACTTAGCAGTCATCGATTGACCTTTGTGGGACAATCTGGGCCCTTGGTTAAATTTCATCTTTCGCTTTAAAAATTTTGAATTATCTTAATAATACTTATCCCACATGCATGGTATTTTAATAGATTTTAGTATATATAATCAACAATGTATTATATACTTAGTAAGAAACAAGAGAAGGGAAGACTATGGAGATTTAAGAATTCGACCTTCCATAGGAAATTAGTTAATAATTATTATTTTGACCAAAAATCATCCTCTACCCATGCCCAATCAACATGAGTCAACAATCCCATGTCGCCACATGTCATAACATGATAGGTCACCATCAATTTCCATATGTAACCAATAATAATATGCCACGTGCCATCCCTCCATAGGCTGCCATGTGGAAATATCTGATTGGTTGATGATATAATGTATGGAACTTTGGATAAAAGGTTAAGTTAGGGAGGAAGTGAACGAGAGAGGAGGAATAAGGAGAAATAACCGGGGGGAATAATGACGACGGGTTGGGAAATGGCGGGTTCCCGCGAGTGAAGGGAAGCATGGCAGGGTTGCGGGTTGGGAGAAGTGAGAGAGGTGAGGGGGGGAGGGAGTGAGTCTAAACCTATGGAGAGTAAATAAATAAATAAATAAGCTTAAGTAAAGGGAGTGGGGAGTGGGTGAAGGTTGTTAATGGTTGAGCATGGCGGGTGTGGTGAATGAACTCACCATGCTATAATAAGAAGAAACAACATGGGTCTTGGGCATGTGAAACTTCAAGAAAAGCATGGGTTATGAACTCAAGAAATTCAAGAAGCATGGGTTATGAACCCGAGAAATTCAAGAAATATGGGTTATGAACCCTAGAAATTCAAGAAAAATTTAAGTGTGGAGTGATGTGTACCAAGAGATGAACATGGTTCTGAGAACTCGAAAATGGCACGATTCCAAGAATTGATCGTGGTTCCGAAAAATTGCTCATGGTTCCACACGGAAGAAGCATTTTTGTTGCTTAAACGCAAACCTAGATATATTGAGAATACAAACTCGGATTTTGAATCCAAAAAATGTGTGATGAATTTGATACCGAGGGCTATGCAATGAACTTATTATCATTGAAATTTTTTCTTTTTCTGATATCAATTTTTTTAATTATTCCATGATCGAAAAAATAAGGGTGACCAATTTTTGGTTAACAACTGGCTCCAACTACGAGACAGTGATCCCCTATGGGTTACTAAGAACACCAAAATATAAAAACCAACTGACTTCTCCATTGGGCTATGGATTCATCTTCGAAGCTAATTCTTGTAATTCTTCCTCTTCCAGCCTCTTCCACGAAGTTATCTTCAAATATTATTCCCATATAGCAACTGCCTTATTATGCAAAACTTGAACTGAAGAAGTAAACTATGTACAAACAAGATCTACCTACCCTACCTTACTTGAAAGTAAGGGACACTTTCAAGTGTAGGTAAATTTCCAATGGATCCATTCAAGCATCCAACTTATCCACAAAATGAACTCCAGAAATTTGGAATATGTTAGGGCTTATACCAATAAGTTAGGGGCACTCTCAATGTGTACTGGAGAAAAGATGAACTAGGTGTGTTAAGGATATGACTGCATTTCTTCGCTAACAATGCTTTGGAACCATGATTCAATGAGATCGACTCTTAGTTGCTCAAGAGTGCTTCCATCTTTGATTAGATAAGAAATTTCCAATTTTAACATTCTTTCATCCAATATTTTTGATTCACTAACGATGTCTTGAAAACATTCTTCCTTCATGGAATGGAAATCTTGCTCATCATTGTTCTCAAAATTCATTTCTTCCACCAATTCTTCTTGTTGCCAATGATCTTTAGGCTTTTCATCATATGTTGCAAGGCTAAAATCTTCTTGTGCATTTGGTGGAGGATCCTTGATGTCATTGTCAAATTTGCTACTTAAAATATCTTCACATGAAGTATGTGAAAGGTTGAAATCTTCATTGTCTTGTGTCCATATGGGAGAGGTTGGGTGGGAAATTTTTTCAACAAATGAATTTTCTAACACGTCCCAACTGGTAATGATCCTAGGCAACAGTGAATGGTACCATTCAAGAGCATCCCCTCCCAGAGTTTGTAAAAATAATCTACATGTAACATTGTCTTCGATGAGATTGAAAACATCACATGTATTGTTGAATTTAAACAAGTGTTGTTCTACATCTTTTGAAGTATTTCCAAAGATTGTAGAAAATTTTTCCATAGGAATATTGGGCACTTGAAAATCTAATTCTAGTAGATTTAATGGACTTCTATGAAATCGCCTCCTTCTTTGGATAATTCTTTCTTTTGTTGCATCTTTCAAAGCCATTGATGGGATTGGTGAAGAAGGTAAAGGAGCATCATTATATGAAATACATTTTTTATAGGAGTCAAAATATACATCTTCTTGAGATGTTTGAATCTTTCTAATGGAATAGCCAAGACTTTTAAGAGTTCTTTCAATGGAATTGGCAGGACTTTTAAGAGTTCTTTCAATGGAATCACCAAGGAGTTCATTCTCTCGATATTTTGTGCTTCTTGGCTATTTTTTAGGTCATCCAAACATTTCT
>ML794610.1:308710-319711 GCA_009831015.1 Picea engelmannii
ATATTTCCTCCAAGCCTCTTAAGTCAAATGAAAGTTGGCTAAGCACATCTTCAATAACTTTATTTTGTTTGCATAGCTTACCAACCAATTCTCAACTTCATTTTCATTATATTCAATGATACTATTAAATTTTTTAGCTGACAAACCTTTCAATATTTCTATTTTTCCCTGAAATTGCTCTCTTGTCATAAATATAGAATTTAGAATTAATTTGGGATCCTATACTTCTCATGTGGTTCCAACTAAGTCTATTTTAGTTAATATTTTGTACAATCCCTCCTTTTTAGTAACCACATAATCACATTCCTCCATAATTTCTTTTAGAATCTTTATCTTCTTAATCTAGTAGGCCTTTAGTTGTTTTATTCGAGCAAGAGAAGGTACATATTCTTCTTTTATTTTCATTTCAGTCATATTTGAAACCTTCAAAGCAAATGTAGTGACTACATATTTATAAAACCCTTCTTCATTTTTATAGTCACATTTGAGGAAATCTCTAAAAGCATTTAATTTAGAACCAAAAGAAACAATGTTACTTCCAACATCCCAGGATTGCATAATAAGAGACATTTTCTTTTTAATGTTTTCTTCAACAAACTTTCTGACATCGACTAATAAGCTTGTTGTTCCTTTCAATTTCAAATCCGGTGTTGCAGATTTTACAATGGCCAATGGACTTACAAGGATAGAGGGTGACATCAAAGTGTATTCCAACTCTTTAATTATTTCCTTTAGTTTTGCATTTTGTGCCTCCATGTCATCAATTGAAACATATAAAACATCCGTTGTTATCTTGTGTATCTTGGAAATTCCAAATGGAAGTAATCTACTGAGATCATATTCAGATTGAGATTTTCCATTTTTATTTTTCGGGTCAAACCCTTTAAATATTAACTTTCTAGAATTTATGTCAAATAAAACATTATGTATGGCAACTGACCCTTCTTCTGAAAAATCTTCTTCTTGTGTGGCGAGTTCATCTACAACTAGTTGACTTTCCTGCAACCTTCGTTCTTCATCAGAGAAATGAGTATTTTCAATATCAACTTCCAGGTCCATGTCCTCAAGAGGTATATCAGTTTTAGATATAGGTTGTTCTACTTCTTAAAACTGGTAATTTTTTATTTTCCTCTTTACCTGAAGCTTATGGGGACTTTCAATTTTTTCATGTGGAGGGTTTTTATCACCACCACCACCACTCAAATTACTCTTTGAAGCTTTGTTCTGTTGCAATGTTGTTGCATGGAGACTGTGTTTGGGTAGAATATTTTTTTGTGAATCCACAGGAGGTTGAGTACCTTTTTCATTTGGGCCTTTGCTTCTTTGTTTATATTGGGTTGTCAAATTTACCATGGTTTTAATATCACCAAAAAACTGCATTGAAACATCATGGCTATTACCTCCTTCTTCTTCAAACATAAGTGTATTACTAAATGTGTTACTAAATCCAACTAGTGTCATACGATTAAGAAAAACATGACTTACGTTGAAGCCCCTGATTTTTTCTACATACTTCAAGTTGAAATGATTAAGGTGAGTTGAGTAATCATCAATTTTTGCAATTCCTCTTAACATGATTTCTCTGATTTTTCATGGCAATGTGATAAATTGCCTCTTTCTTTTCTCATAAAAAAAGGCAACCAAAATCTGTGTTTCCTAACAACTTCAATGATGAACATTTTGTTTGAAATGTAATTAGGAAGAAAGAAAGGAATTTCATGAGAACCAAAGATTCTAATCACATTATAATTTTCCATTTTTTTCCTAAAGTCCCTCTTTTTTTCAGAAATGCCATTGCTTCTAATGACAATCTAGCTATATTTTCTGCATAAGGAAGTTTCTTGAAAACAATAATCAATTCATTGTATACTTCATAAAAGTAATAAGTATCTTTCTGCCTCCACAGAGCCTAATACCACATGGTTACCAGATCAATTTTTCAATCTACCCTTTTCTCGATAGCCAAACCCTTGAAGACATGGAAATATGTAATAACAAATACTAAGTAAGAGGCCATATAGAACTTCTTTTCTTTCTTCAAATTTGAAAGATGTGAAGAGATTTCAATAGAGATGATTTTCCCCAATCAAAGATAGTTTTTTTTGTGAATTTTAAAATATAAGATACAGATGGCCAACTGAGGAATGGTTGTCATGGATTCTTAACCAATAAGTCTAGTTAAGATCCATGCAAGTTCTCGATAAGGGTTCTTTAATAAAGTTATTCGAGTTCTTGATATATCAACTGGCATTATTGTAGGATCCTCTAAATATTCTTGTAAAAGATCCAATCCATTGTTTTCGTTCTGGAGGAAGTTCCTTTCTTCTTCTCCTTTAAAGGTAATGGTGGGGTCTAACAACTTCAACATATTTTTTAAAGCCAACGGTGCTAAGGAAATGGAGATTTCACTTTGAAGTTGGATAACCCTTCGGCTTGGAACGAATTTATAAACACACCAGGAGACAATTTCCTTATAGTCAAAAAATTTGGGCACACATCCAGCTAGAGCAATCCCTGATATCCAAAGTATGTTCTCATCCTTTCAAGGTAAGGGAAATGTAGAATAGTACTAGTAAGATATTGACCATTGAAAATTTTGATCTTCTCGCCTAAAAATATTCAGTGTATCTCCGCAGAACTGTTGTCTTTTTGTATCCATTCTGATCAAGTTGGCGGACCGTAGTGTAATTCCTTAAAACAATGAGTTTGAAATGAATATTTTTCTTGGTAATATAACTTAAATCCTTTTTTCGATGAAGAAATTAATGCAAATTAAATGATATTACCTCGAGAGTTCTACCATTAATAACGACCTTTTCAAGATTTAATTGACAATTGTCTTTCATAGGATTATAATTTAATGTATCTCGAGAAGAGTGACAAAGCAAGGATATACAATGACGGGGAGTCATGCACGGGGGGGAGGATGAGGTGAACCTGCGAGTCTGTCAACCCATGAACCCACCATAACATGGAAATATGGCTAACTATTATTTGACGATAAGAGTGGAGACAAGAATTTGGTTAAGTGTTGTTATTGGTCAGACTCACAAGAAATGAATTATTCAAGAGTTTGGGACCTGGTAACCCATGGTGGAAAAGATAAAAAATGTTCTAAGTATAGAACTTAAAACGAGGATTGCAAAGAGATGAAGGTCCGTTTTGATAACGATAGAGAAAAGGTAACATAAGAGATGATAAAATGAACCCATGAGTCCGCCAATCTGTGAACCCGCCCTCGTAAGAAGAATTCTTAAAAAATATTAATTGATAGTGCGTTACAGTTACGGTGGAAGAAATGAAGGTGAAATTTGTATAACACATAACTTTTTGGTAAAAAAAATTATGAACCCACCAAGGACCAAGAAATTTCTAATTAAAATAAAAATGGAAGGATGAGGAAAATCTTATATATAAGTCAACAATAGGCGAGGAAAATATGTCTTTGTGCTCTTCTACTACTCTGTCCACCTGTTATTGCTGTGTAGAGAGACCCCGAGCAAAGGATTTGGCGATTGAAATGACCTTTCGTTCACCTTCTGACCAAACCATAAAGAGGACAAATCTCCTGGTCTAAGAGACTGCCTTTCTGCACTGCTTCACGAAGAACAAAAAGATCATAGTAGTTGGGACTACCTCCGGTACCATGTAGAGTTGATCTCCCAAAATAATAATGACACTACGGGGCCTATATTCATAAACAACATGAGACTTCCACATATATAGTTGTCCTAACAAAACATCACAAACTTAAAGGGGGGAAACATCACACAATACCTCATCTTTGAAGGGTTTGATGCTATAGTTCATGTGACATTGATGGTTGATGCAAATGTCTCATCCCCGGCTGAGCCAATCGATGGTGTATAGCTGACGATGCGGTGTCATTGTTAGGTTTAACCTCTTGACGACCTCTATTGATATTAGGTTCTTCTAGATACTTCTATCAACAATAAAATCTAGTGGGTCCCCTTCACCCACATCTGTGAGTGGAAGAGGCACTCCCCTTCTTCAGGCTCCCTTGGTTCCTCTAGTTGGAATTTTGTGGTAGCGATGGTAACACTGGGTTCTCCATCAATGATCTGTTTTCCCTTTTTTGGTTCTGAATCAGATTCTGAGTCAACATCCGACCCTGAGGCTTTCATCTCAACCAACAATGACTGTTTGGAGTGACATTCATCAGTATTGATGATCCAAAAACAAAGGAATGAGATGATGGATAATTTTTCCTAGATCCTTCAACGACTACCAACAACAGAGGCACCTTCAATCAATGGTCACTTCGGAGGTGTGAATCCCTTTAAGTTACACATTAAATTTGATATTCTTTTATTTGAAGGTCAGATAAATGTCGACGCTTTGGAAAAATGGTTAAGTCTTCTATAGGGTTATTTATTTGTCCACAAATTTTCCAACTGTGAATAAATCACCTTCACGCTCCTTAAATCCCTTCCCGTGTCATAGATTGTTGGGAGACTTACTGTGAGAAACATGTTGAAGATGAGTCAAACAAATTTGGGCCAATACCCACTTGGGAGGCTTTTGATGATGCCCTCGAGGAGCAATACTACCTTGTTGGAAACTATGATAACCAGTACACTAGATGGACAACTCTGTGTCATGAGAGAGACGAGACGATATCAAAGTACACTAACATCTTCCATACCTTAAGCACAAAACTTGGTATCAAAGAATCTAAGTGACACTTGGTTTTGAACTACCGCATGGCCTACATAAGCAAATCCAAATAGATATGGAGATCCTGGACATCTCCTCTCCGAGAGATGCTTACCGATATGTTGTTAAGATCAAGCATAAGTTCAAGAAAAAGAATAAGCGAGATCTAGGTTTTGCAAACCGATCGCATCAAAATCTTGGTAAGGGTGGCCCTAAATACCGGGGAAAAGGACAGAGCAAGGAGTGCCAGTCACACGACAACCAATCCAAGCCACCAACAAAGAAGGGTAATGGGGAGTCAAACAAGGACACTTGAAAGTGATGTGCATTCCATAAAATCCCTTGGCACAATTGATCCAGAATGTCACTCGTTAGATAGGATCTCCTGCTCCATCGTCCCTATTTTCTTTCATCATGGGAGGTTTCTTAGGTGGGAGAGAGCAGTTTTCCTCAAGAGAAACAAGCTCAAGACCCAACTCTCTATACCATGGCCTCGTCGGGGACATGCACTAAGAATGACAAGGAACAAACTGCTTTGATGCCACCGATTCAAATTATTTTGAGAACGACATGAAGGTAGAAATATAGAAGATATATAATAAGGAAATACACAGAGATATTGCAAGGAACACAATGATAGAGTAAAACTCATATTCCATTAATGGTTGTCTAGAATACAAAAGACTATAAAATGCAAAGCACACAAGCTAGCTAGAATGATGGTAGCTTATCTTTTAAGAGAGAGATGTGTCAGCTATGCTCATTTGCAAGAAGTTGATTATAATGAGGCTCTAAAGGAATTTTTAACGTAAAACATAAATTAGAAAACCCTAAACATCCAAAACTCTAGCCCCAGAAGATAAAATTCCAAGAGGTTTGCGAGCCTCGATGGGGATAGTTGATACGTCAACTTCTTGATGACATAACTTTTGCATACGATCTCTGTTTCAGGTTCTCGGTACCCCGTTAGAAAGGTCTAACCGAGGAGTACACATTCATTCTGATCAACTCAATATAGGCCTTTAACATCTATTGGGCGTTGCCAAGTCAAAAAAAACATCGTTTAAGGCCTCAAAATGGCCCCGGAAGTTTGGGACTCGAAAAACTGTAGAAAAATTGCCAAGATGGAAATTGTATATTGAGCCAGTGAAATAGGTGGGCGAAAACCGATGTCCAATTGAATCAATCTTCATCCTCGATTGGAATACCCAATGTTTTCGAACATGGTATCAGAGCCCGTTTGATGTAAGGTACCAAATGTAATATAATATGCCAAAACGAGAATATTCAACATATATCAATGTAACAACAAAATATTGAGAAGAGAAACACCAGAAATAATACCTTTATTCAAAGAAAGCAGTGTTCACTTGCCTCTTTGAGGGGGAAACCTCCAACATAGTGGAGCTCTATTACAATAATTCTCAAGACAAAGACTTCTCATGCCTCCTACTCTTATTTATATTAATTTTATCTTCTAAAGAACATTCTAGAGGAAGATCTTTATAGAAAAAAAAGCTTCAATTAGGTCTTCTTACATTGACTTGTTCACCCTTATTAAATAGGCCTTATTAACTAATGTCAAGCTTTATTACATGGAAAATATATTATTCTACCTTCATGGGGGGTTAGGGAGGTTAGGTCCTTAACATGCCCTCTCCCTTGAAGAATAACCTTGTCCTCAAGGTTTGAGATGAGAAAATTATTGTAGAATGGTGGTCGACTCCTAGGTGGCATCTTTTGGAGTTGTATATTTCCATTGAACTAACACTTCCTTGATGGTGCACTGACGAAGGTGATGCTCTCGCTCATCTATGATGACTTATAGCTACAACCAAATGGAACCTTCTTCATCCAACTCAAGGAGACTGGTTTGAGTTTGGCACTTTGTTCCAATCACCGTATTTAAGCATGAGACATGAAAAACATGATGGATTTTAGAATCAATGGGAAGCGATAACTGGTAAGCCACATGCCCCACTCGTTTGAGAATGGTATAAGGACCATAAAATTTTGAATCAAGTTTATGAAAATGTTCAACTTTGAGTGAAGTGTGCTTATAAGGTTGTAGATGAAGAAACACCTGGTCCCCTTTAGAAAATTAACTGTCAAAATGACCTTGATCCACTTGCTTCTTCATGCGATTCTGAGCCATGACCAAATTTTCTTTGAGGGAATGGAGAATGGCCTCTTGGACTATAAGATGTTTTTCAACCTCCTAAACCTTTGAGACCCCTGGCATATATGATAGAACCGACGGTGGATTTTGTACATAGACTGCTTCAAAAGGAGTCATGCGAGTAGTTGGATGGTAAGAGGTGTTGTTCCACCATTCAACTAGGGGTAAACACTGAGTTCACTGATGTTGTCGATCAGATGAAAAACATCACAAATATGTTTCCAAACACTTGTTTACAACTTTAGTTTGGCCATCATTATAGGTATGATAGCCGGTGCTGAGATGCAATTGGGTTCCCTGGAGCCTGAACAATTCTTGCCAAAAATTACTGGTGAAAGTTGGATCTCTGTAAGAGACAATAGAATGAGGCATGCCATGAGTTTTAAAGATATTATCCATGAAAGGATGTGGTGAATGGGTGTTAAAGAGCACATAAATGAGCATATTTGGAAAGACAGTTGACTACCACCATGATGACTGACTTATTTCCTGATTTAGGTAAGCCAACAATCAAATCCATAGAAATATCCCTCCAAATAACAAGGGGAATCAAAAGTAGTTGGAGTGTGCCCAGGGCTTAAAGTGATTGTTTCTCCCGTGTCGCATTGACGGACATAACAATTAGCCATAAATGTGAAAATGTCCTATTTCATACCATCCTAGGAAAAAAAAATGTTTGACCCTTTCATAGGTTTTGGTGAACCATGAATGCCGAGCTGTGGGTGAAGCATGAAGCTCAACAAGCATTATGGATTTAAGTTGTGAATATTTGCTTAAATACAAACGACCTTTGTAGCGAAGCTCGTCATTATTCCAAGAGTACCCTGGAGGAGTTAGGGAATGGTGTTGCAATTGTTGGATCATGCGAGAGAGTTTCGGGTCTTGCAACCATTCCTGGTGAACAAGTTAGAGCCAATCTAGTACAATGAAGGAGAGGGAAAAGAGGGACCCTTCTTCTTCATACTTCCTAGAAAGAGCATCAACAACCACATTTTATTTTCCCTTCTTGTAAATGATCTCATAATCATATCCAAATAGCTTAGTCACCCATTTTTGTTGCTTAAAGGATGAAATTCATTGTTTTAGAAAATGCTTGAGGCTCTAATGATCAGTTTTAATTTGGAAGCATTTTCCTAGGAGATAAGGATGCCAGAGATCCACCGCATGCAAAATAGCTCACATTTCCTTTTGATAGATAGATTGGCCTAAATGTCTCTCCGAAAGTTGTTTGCCAGTGAAGGCTAAAGGCCTGTCATATTGCATGAGGATTGCCCCAATTCCTTTCGCTGAAGCATCACATTCCATGACAAAAGTCTTTGTGAAGTCGGGAAGGGTTGGGACTAGATTCATGCACATAGCCTGTTTCAAGGTGTGGAAGGATTGATCAGTGGTTGGAGTCCAAGTGAGCACAATGTTTTTAAGGAGGGTAGTGAGAGGTGCAACAATTTTTCCATAATTATGAACAACCTTGTGATAATACCCTGTTTAACCCATAAACCATGCAAACTCTTGAGAGTTTTAGGGCAAGGCCAATCTTTCATAGCTTCAATTTTCTTAGGATCCACCCATCCGCCATCCTTGCCGAAAATATGACCCAGGTACTCCACTTAAAAGGCTCCAAAGGCACATTTAGACTGTTTGAGGAAAAGTTTGTGTTGAGAGAGTAGATGGAGAACTTGATCCACATGAGCAAGATGGGCTTCCCAAGTTTTTCTATAGATGGGAATATCATCAAAGAAAACTAAGACAAAATGACGGAGGAATGGACAAAAGACATGATTCATGAGACTTTGGAAAGTGGAGGGAGAATTACACAAACCAAATGGCATGACCAATAACTCAGAGTGACCCTCATGAGTTCTAAAGGAAGTCTTGGGAATGTCTTCCTCTTTCATAAGTATCTGATGGTATCCAGAACGAAGATCAAGTTTAGTAAAGTACCGAGCACCATTCAACTCATCCAATAGGTCATCAATGACAGGAATGGGAAATTTGTCTTTGATGGTGAGTTTGTTCAGGGTACAAAAGCCTGGGTGCATGCACTAAGTGCCTTCTTTCTTGAGTACCATGACCACATGAAAGGAATAGGGGCTAGTACTAGGACGGATAACACCGGCTTTGAGAAATTCTTGAACAATTTTCTCAATTTCATTCTTCTGAGCAAAGGGACGACTATAAGGGTGAACATTGGGAGGAAGGATACCCGATACTAGATGAATGTAATGATCATGAACACCACGGGAAGGGGGAAGTCCATGGAGAGTGGAAAAATGAATTGGTGTTTGGAGAGGATAGATTGGAGGTCAAGATGCACTGAGGGTGTCTCAACTGCTTGAATGGAATGGAATTAAGAAATAATTCTCAAATGAACTTTTTTGAGAAGATTTTCCATTTGATGGGAACTGATGATCTTAGGGGAGCATGTTGTGATGCCTTGGAACTTATATTGTTGTCCCTCCTATTGGAATTGCATGATTAATTCCTTAAAATCCATTAGGATGGGATCCATAGTGTGTAACCATTCACCACCTAGCACAATGTCACAACCACCCATGTCGATGGTAAACATATGAGATTTCAAGTGATATTGATTAATTTTTAGGCCCACACTTTCACAATGCTCACCACATTTCATGGAAACACCATTGGCAATCATGATTTGAAAATGGTTGACAACACATATATAACAATTGATTTCCCGGGAAATGCGTTGATGAATAAAATTATGGGTGTTTCCACTATCAATGAGGATGATGACCTTCTTGTGCTTAATGTAGAAAATGAGCTCGAGGGTTTGGGGAGCAGAGAAGCCAGTAAGACCATGCAACAAAATCAATGGTTCAACTTTTGGTGGATCAGAGGGTGGAGTAGGAGCATAGGTTGGGGGCAGGTCTTCCACGTGGGAAAGTTCAGCCTCCTCTTCAACAACATCCTCAAAATTGCCGGTAAAAAGTTAATGTTCCTTACACTTCTTCCCTTAAAAATATTTTTCATCACAATTATAGCAAAGACCCTTGAGTTAGCGTTCAACCATTTCTACTCAAGTTAGTTTCTAGATCTTGATATGAGTGGCAGGAAGGGTAGGATTGGTTGGTCGAGTGTAAGGAATAAAATAGGGTTTTCGATTCTGGGCGAAGACAATCTGTTGGGATTCCTTGGCTCGTTGAGTAGCTTCCAACCAATTTTGAGGGTGAGCCATTAGGATCCAGGCGTGAATTTCATCCTTGAGGCCACTGATAAAGCATTCCTTGAAAAAAGCATCTGACATGCCCTCTGTTTGGAAAGCCAAGTGTTCAAAGGAAGATATAAAATCTTCCACTGTGCCAGATTGTTTCAACTTGGTTAAGCAACCTAGATAGTGGGTGTTGATGTCAAAGCATTCTTAAAGCTCCGAAACAAACTGTGTCCAAGCAACATACCCTTGACGTGTCTTTCTACACCATTGCCACCATTGCTAGCATTTAGGATCCAGATAGAGGACACCATAACTAAGTTTGGCCAAATCATCAGTAATTCCATGGAAGGAGAAATAATGTTCCATTTGAGTGACCAAGCCTATGGGATCTGAGCCATCAAATTTGTTCACCTCAACTTTGGGAAGACGGGGGTCACGATGAAAGGAGTTGGAATGAACGACCTTATTATCGGAAGAGTCCTCACCTTCATAGTGTGAAGGTTGTTCAGAGGAGGGAGAACCATGCGACTATTTTAACCATTGGTTGAGAGCGTTGGTGAGGGAGGACAATTCACCCTTAACTGCTGCAAATTCTCTAATAACGTTGGCCTCAAAGATTACTAATTTGGAATTGGTGGAACCAATTTTCAAATCCATTTATGAATGCAGAAATGGATCACATGCTGAAAAACTCTTGGGACACTCAGATTATACATAAATAATCACTCAAATCTGAGGATCTAACAATTTATTGCCGGATTAATTGAAAATAAATTAAATTTATCCATTTCTCTTTAAACACTTTTAAAGAAAAAAATCATTTTACTACACTACTTATTTATCCATTTTAATGCTTAAGAAATTTGAAAATAAATTAAATTTATGATAATTCCATTTCTCTTTACACACTTTTAAATCGGGTCCAATATAATCTCAATTGTAGTTTCTGAGAAAATTAGTCCGTTGCGGG
>ML794611.1:0-21096 GCA_009831015.1 Picea engelmannii
GAGTTCCATTGATCATTTACCCTCTCTTTGAAGTCATCCCAATTTAGTTGCATCTTTTCAAACATAAATGAGTATTTTTTGGTCCTTTTTAGGTGTTGCATCTAAATTATGCACCAATTGTTAGATCCAACTCTTGTAGTATGTTCACTTCTAGATCATAGTCTCTTATGAAGAAGGATTCTGAGAGGAGGAACCTGTCTAACTTTTTGGCAACTAGATTGTTCCCTCCCCTTCTATTTTTCTAGGTAAATATGTTATATTTGGGCTGCATATAAACCAATATAGGTTGCTTTGAAAAATGTACAAATAACCCATGATCTTCCTTAAGCCACTTAATGCCACATTTATTTTCTCAAACTCTTGACGATGTTGAAGCCTCCAGCAAGAATCCAATGTTCTATGGACTATCTATGAAACTTAGTTAGTTTTGAGAAACTTTTGCTTCTACCCCAAGATAGTGGACCCATAAAAAAAATTAATGCACCTACCTCCCTCACACCCACAACTTTGTAAGCCCAATTATCCACCACCTAGTTTCAAGAAAATTGACAATTTGCAACTTTTGAGAGATCCAATGGATACTCAAAACTCTCGAGAAGCCTTTAGAATTGATGAATGTAACATCCCTATTTTTAATCCCCATGAATTAGAATGTAATTGTATAAATGAAATTTAGGTTGTTGAGCCAATGTGTTGCGGCGAAGAGGCTGTATTAGTTTAATATGGTTGGGGACCAAATGGTATATTATGTGCATTAAAATAATTAGTCAAAATAGTAATCCCTGGCTGCGATATGAAAGGGATGAAGAACAATGGGGGATATGATTCTGCAAGAGAGAGGGGGGCCAAGGGGGGAATTACTCACAGGTATTAATCCAACCCACATTCTTGAATTATTATTAGTATTGTGTAAATATTTTGTTTGTTGTTGAGTGTTCCTAAAGCCAACCATCAAACTCATGTAAGAGAGTGGGTGTGAGGAGTCACATCCCATAGTTATTGGAATGCATGGGAGGGAGTACAATCAGCTTGGGGAAGAGTGTAATTCAAGTCAAGCAAGCAAACAAAGAGAGGAAATTCGTATGGCCAAGAGGACAATTTTTGGAAAGTCACGTTTTTGCATGGAGAGTAGTTTTTTACTTGCAAATTTTGGACAACAAAAGAGGAGATGAGTGTTGGGAAGAGCACCAACCATGTTGGAATTGAAGGCAACCATTGTTGGGTTGTGTTTTATGTTGAGAAAGAGGCCCGCGTGCCTGTAAAATCAGGCTCTAAGCTTGTGAAGCATTTTTATGTTGAGAAATAGACTCAAGAGCCTTGTGAGGGCTATTGTCAGCATTCATGGAATAAATGGGAGGTTTTATAGTCAACTGGATGCACTGGATCCCTTGAGGGAAGTGGGAAGGCATGAGGGACTATGTGTAGTGGAGGGGGATCCCATTCTTTGGGTTGTGCAGGTTGTGGGAAACATATTGGAACCTGGGTTTTGGGGGTATTGTGTGTGGAGAGCGGATAGCCAGAGGGCCAAATCTCCTTGTGGACTCATAGCCTTAGCTCGGGGGTGGCTTGTTGTTGAAAGAAAAAAAAACATCAATGCCTATGGTTGGGAGTTTCATGCATATTATGCAACCAGTTGGTTATCTATTAACAAATAAGTTATTTGTTGTGTTTATTATGATATTTCGTTATGTAAATGGTTTATATGGATGTTGTGTGTTTGTTGTTTGCTTGAGCAGTTGCATTCATGTTTTACTATATGTTGTTAGATACATTTAGAATCGTGGTATCATTCAAATGGTTAAATTGTGTGTGATCTGTAGCTAATAAGCTACATGAAGTTAATAAACACAAAATCTTAATTTTAAATGTGTATTATACACATAATGTTGTTCAGTTGGTGGTTGGGTATGTTACAATATGTATCAGAATTATTGGTTCAACATTGGACCCATATGGGCCAAGAACCAGTGTGAATTTAAGTAAATTCGTTGTTGTAGACTTTAGTCTGTGCGAATTTGGGGAAAAATCAAGAGGAAATCAGAGTCAAATCCCCAAATTTGTGGTCAAGATTCATGACTAAATGAATCTGAACTGTTTAAGTATTTTAATGGAACCAATCTGCAAAGTTGCAGGGCCTAATTTGACTTGGAATGGTCGAATTTCGCATTTTAAAGGTCGTTGTAGAGTTACAGGCAGTTTGGTAAATTGATTGTCGAGATCGTGTGTGATTGTGAAATCAACGATCAAGATTGACCTTGATAAATTTAAAAATTTGTAAGGTTTCGACTGTTTGGAAGGTCGAACAAATCAATGGCTGAGATTCAATTTCAACAAATTGGAAGTTGAAGGGATCGACGACCTAGATTCACCTGGATTGTAATCAAGAATTTTTTCTAAGTGTTGGAGTTCATCGATGGTCAATGGTCAAATCGATGAAATTTGCAGAGAGTTTTAAGTTCACTAGAAAAATTCATCGATGGTTGATGGTCGAATCAGTGAGTTGGGTGAAGAGTTGGGTTCGATCAAAAGAAGTCTTCGATCGTCGATGACTGATGGTCAGTGATCGACAGATTTTGGCCGAAATTTCTAAGTGTCAAAGTTCACCAACAAAACTTGGCAATGACCGACCAATTGGGGATCGACAGATTTCTGCAAAGGTTTCATGCGTCCAAGGGAATTGTTGATCGTCGATGACCGACGAATCGAGGATTGGTGGATTGTGATGAGATTTTTTCATTTGTCCAAGAGAAGTGGTCGATTTTCGATGAAGGAAAAGAGGATGATGATGTCATCATCCATGTGTTATGCCATGTCACCCAAGTTGACACATCAGGATGACGTGTCATGCCATGTTAGCATCCATGTGTCATGCCACATCAACAATTTCCACGTCAGCCTAGAAGTGGTCGATGGTCAAGTCGATCGATTTGGGGAAGTGTTTTTGACAGTCATCGGGAATTGTCGATCGTCGACCGAATTAGTGTGGAGTTTTCATTCGCCAATGAAGATCGTCGATTCTCGAATTAACCGATTTAGAGTTGTGTGCAAATCGGTCGTCAGGGAGTTGGGCCAATGGTTGACAGTTGGGTCAATAGGTCGGGGAAAGATTTATGCATACCAAAGGAGAATGTCGGTCGTCGATGGTCGATGTAGTGCAAATCAACGACTCAGATTCCATGTGATTTGAGATCAACGGTTCAAATTTAAAGGGTTGTTATAGTAGTAAAACAATCAATTTTATGCGAAATTTTGTGGTTTTTGAAGGTGATTAACTTAAGGGGCAATTTTGAGGCCCTAAACGACGTTTTTAGCCAATAAAAACCCACAAAAATATATTTTACCAAGATACACTCTATATTTGCAACTCAAATAAAAGAACTCGAAGAGAGATTTCCAATGAGCTAAATTGTTCGCAAAACATAGCTCATATGAGAAAGTTACAACCAACACAGTAAGGGTAAAATTTTGGCGCTAGTTTACTTCTAGAAAACATAAATCCTGGCTCAGAAGTTCATTTTGAGGCCTAAGAGAAGTCGATGGAAAGCTTATGAACCATAAAAAACAACCATGGAGCCATATTTAGGATCTGGGTATGTAAAAATATGCAGGTAGAGAAAGAAGACACATGTAGCATACTGGGATAAATTAGGTAAAACAACCTAAACTTCTTTGGACCATAACTTTTAGCTCAAAGCTCAGAATTCAACAAACAAATAGTCGTTGGAAAGGTCTTGAGGAGTAAAAGAAATTTATCAACCCCAAAATTTTATTTGGGCACTAAAATGTTTCTAGAAATTAATAAAGATATTTATGTAGCAGTAAATGAGTGGAGAATTACAACATGTGAATGTTGTATCTTTTCACTCAGAACTCAGATTGAGGTACGAGTATAGTCATTGACGAGATGTTTCATAGAGGAATGCATATAAGGAATCATATTTTTTATTTTTTCCATTTTATCCTTCATAAATTGGGATAAAGAATGACCTGTAGCATTAATTGGCAAAATTTTTATACTACTCATAACTCTGATAGAAATGCTTGCTTGCACATGGTGCAAGATTAGAGGTATAACCAAATAAATTCAAGCCTAGGATTGAATATCAGAGTAATGGAGACATGAAAGAGTGTGTAGAAATTGTTTGAGACAATAAAGAGCTATAGGACAAGTAATGGAAAGTGGGAATGGATTCAAAGAACCATGTAATTACTCAATGTGAAGATTTTTCCAAATAGTGTCAAAGTTTGGAGAAACCTTCGTAGACGACAGAGCTAGGTGCCAAAGGTGATTGCTAGGTAAGGAAAAGTATTGGAACTCATTATAGTTCCTATTCATAAGTGTAGAATCACATTTGAAGTGCAATAGTTTGGCAAAGTAAAAACAGGTTGAGCTTATTGACAAGGCATTGATTAATAATCAAAGGAACACTCTAGCAGAGAGTGTTGTGTGAAGGATTGCTAGTAGGAGGATAAGATTTCACCAATAAGCATTGTGTGGATTTGTTCTAGATTGATCCCTAGGTCCATTATACAAGGAAGTAGATCAAGCTTTTACAGTCGGTTGAAGCATCAAAGAGTTGCAAAAGAAAAGTGCAGGGTTGCAGGGCAGGAGATGCAAGGTTAACAAAGGTCTAAGGAAGATCAAAGAAATATTAGCATTCTGATACTATATAATCTGAATGGTTTGCAAAGGGAAAATCAATAGAGATTCTCACATAAAGCATGGAGCCAGTAGGTGAAGAGTATTATTGCATGCATAAGGAGTTAAGGAGGACTCCATAGCCTTGAAGGTAGAAATATAGTGAAGGCTACAAAGCTTGTTGCAAGAGAAGCAAAAAGGATATCATGAGATGAGATGTGACTCATGGAGTAGATGAGTCATCTCTATGTCCAAGTATGGGAATTCATGGAAAATGAATTGTTGGGTATGATCTAACAAATTTGGTCTAAAAGTACCCCAAAGCGAGAAAGTTGTCTCTATTATTAGAGTGCACATCAAAAGTAGGGTACATGTGCAAATGGAGGCTGTGTAGCATTCCATTTGGAGAAAAGTGGTCTTGAGTGGCCAAGTAGTGCTTCACAATGAATCACTCAATGAAATATTTAAAATTGAGTAAATCCATGTATGACAAAGAGTATTAGAAAGATGACATAAAAAAAATATTTCAAAATGTTCAAACACCAATCAATGATAATGGTATTTCAAGACCGGTCCGGTCAAGAACAATGGGAAGTGGTTAATTGGATTGCAATGTTGATATTAAACTGGAGTAGTGCATGTTACAACACTATGAATATTGAGAATTATAGCCAAAATATGTTGGGACAAGTTTTCTTTGCATAAAGGAAGTAGTTGTGAGATGGTAGCACTTGTGGATCTAGTGGTTGGAAATGCAGAATGGCTAAGTGGGGGCTTGACTAACGGTCTTAGAATACGGGCTAATGGTGCACGGTTGAGCAGAATGGTAGTGCACATGGGCAGAGGTTCTACAAGAATTCAAGGACAACAATCTACAACAACAACCAAACAATTAAATTAAATCTGAAATAAATATTCATTGGAGTGCATGATAGAATTGGTGCATGATATAATAAAAATAGAATGCTTGTACATTAAATATGCATGATAAGATTAATGCTTAATGCATATTGATGTGCATTGGTGCATGTGGGCATGCTTGAACAAGTATATGACATGAGTATAGAATAATAGTAGTCTAATGATATGTGTGTGTGTGTGTCCCCAAGGTATAGAGTAGTCGGTGAGGGAGTGTGTTGTTAAGGCACTCTGTAAGTGAAAGTCATCGGTTCGAAACCCCTGGGGACACCTCAAATCCAGCCATGTTAAGGGTTGGTGCAGTCCAGGCCGGGTGTGATCCCCGGGTGACTTTGATAGCTTAGATGCCCCTGGGTCGTGGCATCTCAGCCACAGGTCAGTCCCTCGCCAGTCACATGGTTCAAGATTACCAATATATATATATATATATATATATATATATATATATATATGCAATGATGTTGAATAAAGCTAATGATGAATTGTGTATCCAAGAAAAATGATTATAACATGATGATATTATTGCTTATGCTATCCATCCATCTGAAGACCAATGAGGATGGTGGGAATGCTGACCAAGAGGTTGGTGAAGGGAGCCAATGAGCTTCTACCAAGCACCAGTTGATCAGGTAGCATCAAATAAATTGATAACAACCATGCATGTATGCAATTGGGGTTGCTTATATTGCATAAAATGATGAAGGGAATTGAGGTAAGAATTCCCTCGGTTAAGTTCTCAATCTTTGAATTGATGTAAAGGCGGGAGGCCTTGAGTAGGCAAATATTATTCTCTACTTGAATGCATTTATGAGAAATTAATTGCATATTGTGTTATGTAGGTTATGAGATCATAACCAAGACAAGACAAGAGACATACTCCTGTAGTAGAAATGAATTCCACGGATATATGGTATTTCGAAGTCAATGCAAGTATGCATTGGGTAAATGTGGCCATGGGAATTGATGCATTGGTAATGTTTGACTGCATTGTGAAAAGTTTGGATGTTGGCAATGCATATGTGAGGAATGATGGTTACATTCAATTTAATATGAATAATAGTTGGAAGCGAATAAATTTTTAGATTAATATAATTATAAAAATCACTCCATGGACTAAATGCATATGTTGCGGAAAATGATAGTCTGATTCTAGATAATATGATTAATGGTTGAATCACATTTCTAAAAAAAGTGGATAATGGCTGAAAATGATTGAATTGCTGGAAAATTACAATTCTAAGATCATTTCATGAACTGTTGGAAATATGCCTAAGTGCTAACAATCTTGTTTGGTTGCAAGAAAGTTGAGAAATTGTAGGAAGATTGGTCTTGGATATGGAAACGATGTAAGCCCATAAAGAAGGTCGATACCTACAGTTGCAAGAGAGAAACATAATGAGCATAAACTCATGCATGGAAACTTTATTTACATGTATAGAAAAGAATTGAGAAACTAATGATTGCAAATTGTTATAATATGCTAGCAATATGTTTGGTTGAATTAAAGTAAGAAAAATTGTAGGAAGCATGGTCTTGGACATGGCAATGGTGTAAGCCCATAAGGAAGACCAATGTCAGTAGTTGCAAGAGCCAAACATCCTAAGAATAAATCTTGTGATTGGGAATCTTAGTCTTCTATGTGTAAAACAAACTTGGAAATTAATATGTAAAATTGCTATGATGATATCTAATGATGATTGTATGTGTGTAATACTGATGAGATGATGGTTATTAAAATTGGAAAGCTTGGAAAGGAGGCTACTTTTATAACATTGGAACCCTATGATTTCCACAAGTTACAATTTTTCCAATGAAGAACCTGGTAGTGAATTGGTGCTTCCTTTGCGCAAGAACACCTTGGCAAATGATGGATCGCCCGAGGGACTATGAAGCAGTGAAGGGGATGGATGAACTTGGAGGGTGAGAATGGCAATGGGGAGGGAACTCAATAATGCATATGACATGGTGGTTGGAATCATAAGGGTGTGTCAGGAAAAGAACAACGAGCTAAATTCTCGTTGTGGCTACTCGTGAGATAGAGAAACAACCATTTGAATAAGTGATTGTAATCTCTGAGTTAATTATGATGAAAAATGGGTTGATTATTGTGCAACGTGTTTTAAGTTTTCCCTTGTTCACTATTGTTTGTTGTGCCTAAGTGATGTCTCTACCTTTGTGTTTTTATGGGGCTGAATGTTTTGGTGTGTATGTTAAGTCATTGATACGTATGGTTAAGTTGATTGTGTTATGTTTTGATTGTTATGGGTTGTTGCATGAGATTGCACATCATGATTGTGTATTTTATTTCCACCAAAGTTGTGTTAATATGTTGTGCAGGAGGCACAATTGCAACTATTTGATAGTTGGAGATTCAATTATCATAGTTGGAGTTCCTGTAGCCACAACTCATAGACTTCATGTCCGACCTTGTATTGGAACCATGGAAGGGAAGTGGTATGGCATGAAGGATTGCAGTACAGATAAAGGGTACACTTCCTTGGGTTGTGCTAGTTGAGGGGAATGAGAGTTTGTTGGTTGGAATTGTTGTGGGAATCAATAGGATATAAAATATATTGTAGTTGAAGTTCCTGGAGCCACAACTTTGAGACTTCATGTCTGACCTTGTACTGGAACCCTGGAAGGGAAGTGGTATAGCATGAAGGATTGTAGTGCAGAGAAGGGGTACACTTCCTTAGGTTGTGCAGGTTGAGGGGAATGAGATTTGTTGGTTGGAATTGTTGTGGGAACCAATAGAGCATGGATAATATTGTAGCTAGATCCAAAGGAAGGCGGTGTAGGCCATGAAAAATGAAAGACTACTGGTTAGAATTGTTGCTAGAATGATGAATTGTGAAATTATCTTACGTGGATTGGGCCATAGAGCCTAAGTATATATGGTTTTGGGGCTAGAATGCCTATGTATGAATATTGTTTTGGGTCAGGGTGCCTATGTGTCTATGATTTTGGGCCAAAGATCCTATGTAATTTCGTTAGGTTGGAATGCTTATGTGATTTTGGTTCGGGGAGCCTATATTATTGATTAATGGCCCAAGAGCCAGAATTGTAAAGTGAATGAACACTTGTAGGGTGTTGTGCACTGAGGATAGTGAAAAAATAAGGGGGAGGAATGTAACATTCATAGTTTTAATTCTCGTGAATCAGAATGTAATTGTATAAATGTGATTTAGGCTAGTGAGCCGATGTGTTGGGGCAAAGAGCCTGCATTGGTTTAATATGGTCGGGGGCCAAATGGTATATTATGTGCATTGAAATAATGAGTCAAAATAGTAATCATTGGCTATGATACGAAAGGGGTGAAGAACAATGGGGGGATATGATTCCACAAGAGAGAGGGGGCCCAAGGGGGGAATTACTCATGGGTAGTAATCCAACCCACATTCCTGAATTATTATTATTATTGTGTAAATCTTATATTTGTTGTTGAGTGTTCCTAAATCCAACCATCAAACTCATGTAAGAGAGTGGGTGTGAGGAGTCACATCCCATATTTATTTGAAAGCATGGGAATGAGTACAATCAACTAGGGGAAGAGTGTAAGTTAATTCAAGCAAGCAAGCAAAGTGAGGAAATTTGTATGGCCAAGAGGGTAGTTTTTGGAGAGTAACGTTTTTGCATGGAGAGCAATTTTTTACTTGAATATTTTGGACATCAAGAGAGGAGATGAGTGTTGGGAAGACTACCAACCATGTTGGGATTGAAGGCAACCATTGTTAGGTTGTATTTTATGTTGAGAAAGAGGCCTGTGTGTCTGTAAAATCAGGTTGTAAGCTTGTGAAGTGTTTTTGTGTTGAGAAATAGAATCAAGAGCCTTTTGAGGGATGTTGTGAGCATTCTTGGAATAGCTGGGAGGTTTTATAGTCAATCAAATGCACTAGAGCCTTGGAGGGAAGTGGGAAGGCCTGAGGGACTATGTGCAATGAAGGGGGGTTCCATTCCTTGGGTTGTGCAGGTTGTGGGAAATAGATTGGAACCTGGGTTTTGGGGTTGTTGTGTGTGGAGAGCAGATAATCAGAGAGCCAGATCTCCTTGTTGACTCATAGCATCAACTCAAGGGTGGCTTGTTGTTGAAAGGAAATGAACAACAATGCCTATGGTTGGAGGTTCATCCTTCATATGCAGCCAATTGGTTATCTATTAACAAATAAGTTATGTGTTGTGTTTATCATGATATTTCACTGTGTAAATGGTTTATATGGATGATGTGTGTCTGTTGTTTGCTTGAGAATTTGCATTCATGTTTTAAAACATGTCGTTAGATACATTTTGAACGGTGGTATCAATCAAATGGTTAAATTGTGTGTGATTTGTAGCTGACAAGCTACATGAAGTTAATAAGCACAAAATATTAATTTTAAATGTGTATTCCACACGTAATGTTGCTTAGTTGGTGGTTGGGCATGTTACAACTATCATCTCGCAGTATTTCCAGATTAATGGAACCATTCCCTTAGTGCCTCCTCATTGCATTTTGTTTCCAACAAAAAAACTGATGTATGGTATTTCTAGCTAGATTTTGTTTTCAAGGATTCATTTCTTACCATCAACATTCAGTCCCCTCAAATTCTAAGAGAGAAGCTTCATTTTAAACATATTTTTGGGTGGGGAGAAATGTCTTAGATAAGGGAATATTGTCCATATTTGATGAGATTCTCCTCAACTTCTTGCAATTTGTCAATGGCCTTCCTTATTCCATACCTAGATGGATTTCACTTTGTAGGTTTCAAGTTGTTGGCATTGTCCCCAGGGTCCAATGTTGTGGTCCTAAGGAGTTTGCATGACTACCAAATTTCCCTCTACCTTTGGCTAGTCCTTTGTGAAACACCTTGAGTTGAACCTATGTTTTCTTTACAAAGGAGTCTTTCCCATATTTGGTCTCCAACAAAGATAAATCTACCTCTATCATAACTTCACATTCTTATGTCTCTAGGGTGATGTTTGTTTCATGCTCTTCTTGAATCTTGAGTAACAATATCATTATGGTGTCCTCCTCTACCTCTGGTTTATTCTCTTCCTGTTCTGTTTCCTTGGCCTTCCACCCCATTCCCTCTTTCCTTACAATTCTCTTCTTCCATCTTCCTCCTTTTCAAGTTAGACTACTCCATAATCATGTTTGGTGGGGATGAAGCTCCTCCATCCTTTGTGTTCTTATGGTCCTTGATCAAGGATTTTACTGAGATGAGGTGGCTTGTTGCTTCTCCCCTTGGTTTACATTTCTTCCATCTCTAGGATTTCCTTTGCTTGTCTTATGGTTGCATAATTGTGTTGATTCGTTCGCGAGTTTACAAGGAAAAATAACATGTTTCTTAGTTAATTTCCTTTTCTACTATACTTATGTGAAACCCTCCTTATCCTTCAAACTTTCCCCATTTTCTTTAGGCTACTATATATTAAGGGAGAAATCGCAAATCAAGTGACCATGAACATGGCATTTTCAACATTGGTATGTGTTCATAGTTTTATGGTTTGAACCCATTCCATATCTTAGTAACTTACAAATATAGACTCTAGTAGGACCTATGAAACATTCATATAAACACATATGCATGCAAGCAAAGTGTACTCACATGCTTTTGTGACTTTGGAGACTATGACATGTGAGCCTAGGGTATTCATAATTCCCTGTAGAGTCTCTTCTTCCTAGAATTCCCATGGGAGGGAATACATTCAAATCTATACCGACACTTGGGTGAAGTCCTCTCACTTTGAGATAAAATGTTACATCTAGTATGAGAGTTGTAACCCAAAGGAGTTGAAGAAATATGGGACACTCCTAATTTTTTTTTGTCCTTGGTGTTGCTAAAGATGGTTGTGAATAATCATTTAGCTCCCAGTTTCAACTCAACAACCCCTTTCACCTTACATATGGAATTAACCCACCATTTGAGGGTCATTTCAGAGGGCCAAAGGATCATAAATTTGTAGATTAGAGCATGGTCTTTCATATTTTGCATGGAGTTGTTGAAATTTCTTGAGGTATGGCATAACAAGGATTTTTCATTATTTTAGCCAAGCATTTAACTTCATTCTTTATCCTAGGGGATGACTTGCCAAAGTATTTCTCATTATTTGAGGTTTTTGGTTTGACCTTCCTCGATTCCATCACTAACTTGAAAGATGGAGTGCCATTGATCTTATCCCCTTTTGGGCTGGGCATGGTGGCTAGGCTTGAGCATACCATATAGTTGTTTCACTACTTTGATTACAGGTCAGGTTATTTGTAATCACCCTTAATCACTTTCATCATTATGGATCAATTTTCATTCATGACTTCAATTTTTTTTCCAAGGAAAATCTCATGGGGAATCTCTCAGGCACTTCCTCGCATTTCACAGATGGTGCATAGTGAAAACCTAACAATGTTTATTATGGTGCTTTATCCAAAAAGGACATTGAGTGAGGCATGCAACAAGGGAAACTGGTCTACAAGAACAACCTCGAGACCTTATCACTCAACCACTCAAGCCAGCCCACTAGGCTTATTCATGACTTTAATTGTATTTATAAATTTAATTTAATTCACATGAAAAAATAAACTACACCCACTAAATTTATTTTAACATAGGTAAGTAATCATTCAGCTTACATTAATACAGATTAATTTTTTTCTTATAACCAAGCAAGGGAATCCCTAACAGAGTTCACCATTATCGATGGAAGGTAACTAGGTAAACATTTCAGTGCCTAAGTTCCAAGCACCCCACCTGATGGGATTAAGAGGTGACAGGATTGGAATATGGCATATTTTTTACTACCATATATACACATAAACCTCCCTTTTTGCTTCCATATACACTACTTTTTGTTACAACTTTCCACCATTTCCTTACCTTTTGAAGAACAAAAGATAATGATATAATTAGGTAATTTCTTGAAGCATATCTATGAGAATTCTCTATTATATATACACTTAGAATAGATTGTTATGACCCAAGGGGAGCATATATAGGCTATATGTATGTGATATGACCCTAAGGAGGGGCATATATGGGCCTAAATGTACATGTAACGTGTAAATATATATGTAATAGGGTCAACCTAGTAGTAAAGGGGCCTCATGTGCAAAGTGTGAATATGTATATATAGAGATCATGTATTCATTATTGTGGACATGTGAATTGTGATGTATAAAGATATTTGGTTATGCGGAGGAGGTTATCCTATTATTTAAGGTGTTATTGTGTAACTTATCTATATTGGAGTTGTGCTCCACGCTCACATTTTGTAAATGGTGTGTACTTTTGTTCTATATTGATAATTTAAGCATTTGGATCGTTTTGTTCCAAGATGACTTGCTTGAGGAAGCAAAACCCTAGGATCGGTGCTCTGATACCAAATGTAATGATCCAAATGCTTAAATTGTCATAATAGAACATAAGTACACACCATGTATAGAAAGTGAGTGTGGATCATAACTTCAATATATATACTTAAAGAATAGTATAACCTCCTCCACATAACCAAATACCTTTATACATCACAATTCACATGTCCACAGTAATGAATGCATGATCTCTATATATACCTATTCACACTTTGCACATGAGGACCCTTTACTACTAGGCCAACCCTATTACATATATATTTACACATTACATGTACTTTTAGGCCCATATATGCCCCCCCTTGGGTTCATATCATAGACATATAACCCTATATATGCCCCCCTTGGGTCATAACATAGATATTATATTATTATCCTGTGATTAATATTTATCCAAAGAGCAGTAGAAACAACATTTGAAGATTGAGCTTCCAAAAGAATAAAAGACATAAAAATGTAAGGTTTTTTTTTATCACATCAATATAAAGTGAGAGAAATCCACATCAACAACAAGTGAATGAAATCAGTCCCCGAGGTGTAGGACAGACGGTGACAGAGTGTGCTATTAAGTCACTCTGTGATGTTAAAGTCACCGGTTTGAAACCTGCGGGGACAAAAAATCCATCCATGTTAAGGGTGGTGTGGCTCAAGCCGAGTGCGATCCCAGGGTGATTTTGACGGCTTAGATGCCCCTGAGTCACGATTTCTTAGCCACAGGTTAGTCCCATAGGTCACGAACAAACTAACAAACAAAAAAAAAACAAGTGAATGAAATCCACATCAACGACAAGAGAGCGATATCATTGACCTTGTTAAAAACAAGAAATCAATATAAAAAAGAAAGATTCACCACAAGGGGAAGCAATAGTTTTGAGATAATATTCAACAAGTTGTTATTGTTACCCCCTCACATCTAGGGGTAACTATAGGAGAATTTTTTCTCCATGATACACATCCTAGACAATAGATTTGATGATGTCATTCTAGACTCTCCATATAGAATTGCCTGTAGATGCCTCCCATTTCATGCTCAACTCATCTCTCTCATATGACATGGTGCATTTACATACTTAGGTACATGTTCTAACACTTTAGATTGAGTGATGATGTTAATACTTGAGGCATGGAAATGGTGATCATGGGTTGATTTGGATAATGAATCGTGATGCTTTGGAGTTATGCATTTTTCATGTCTCAACTTGGTGGCCATTATCATTTTCTAGTCAAGTGTTGCCACTCTTCAGCAAAGTTGTACTACTGGGAGGCTTTAACGGGGGTAATGCATCCATATCCCTTACCATGAATAACATATTCCATCTATATTTTATTCGTTGTCATTCCTTTTGGGTTGGGTGTTACATGTATCCAAAAAAGTTTTGTGTTTCATAATCCCATGAGAAGAAGGGACTTGAAATCCCGAGGTTGATGCAACTTACAAAAAATATAGAAAGAGAAAAATCCCTAATTCAAAACGTGGGGCAAAGAAACAAACAATAAAAGTAAAGTATTAAATGTTAGATACCTAATCCTTAGAGATTGAGGTACATTTTAAATATATTTGTAAATATTAATCTAGGAGAAATATGAAGAGTCATAGGTGAATGTCAAGAGTCATCGAAGGTATTTGAAGATGAAACCAAGAGTCATCTCCTCAATGTATTTATGTATGGCTCACATTAATGAAATACACACATCTATGGAGTTACTTATTCCGACTACCCATATGTGGTATCATAAAGAGGTTATTTTAACTCCATGATAAAAAAAAAACTAGACAACGTGGATCACAAGGGTGTGAATTTTGAGAATCCTGGAGATTCTTGTGTGTGTTTATTCTTTGTGGGCATTTTTTGCAGCTTCTTCTTCATGGGCGTATTTTTTACAGCAACATGAAAGTGGTCTGAAAACCCTAACTTAATCTGACCATGCCTATTTTTCTTCACGTTCTTATTCATCCATGCCCTTAAAACCTAATTTAATCTTATCGTTGCATATTTCTCTATCTGCATACGTATTAACCATTGACAAATTATTCCCTACACATCCACTCCTTTTGAATACAAATCGATTATTCTTCCTTCTAAATATTTATACATATATGTTGTAAATCACTTCCTCCTTGACAATGGTATATGAATCTTGCCAGCTGAAATTAAGATATTGACAAGACGAACAATTCTAGTTGCCCAGATTGCGGTTCATCTTCTCAAATGATAACATTGAACAAAAAGTTAGTCGATTGATGCACATATAGATTTAGGTTCTGATTGTGGAAATGACTAAACACAAGCCTTCTACCATTGATGTGGTAGCAACAAAGGAGATCTTGGATTCCACGAAAACTGCTTTGGCAACCTCGTTTTCCTTTGAAATGAAAAAAATGACAAGATTGGATACACACCATTGTGTGAGGTCGAGAATAGGGTTGCAACTAACATCAGAAACAATGACACCAACAATGCCATGGCCATAGGAAAGATCCATTTGCTTTCCATGTTGGCCAACCTAAAATGCAGTTGCACCAAGTTCTTTATTCTCTTCAACATTGGATTCATTGAAAGAATAGAAAAAAAAATGAAACCTTGAAAAAAGGAGTTGCATTACAAAGAGAAACTAGCGGAAAAAATACATTCTCTCATCTCCATTGTTGGCATTGTGCTAACTAGCAAAGAAAATTACCCAGAATGGTCAAGAAATATCAAGCACACTCTAATTTTTAACAATTTATGGGATGACATTTGTGAAGAAGAGGATGACAGAGGACCTACCAAACCTATAACAGATAAGGAGCATGTCATATGGAAGAAAATAGACAAGAAATCATATGCATTGATTGTTATGATGCTAAGTGAAGAAGTGAGCCACCATGTTATTTCTATAAAAGACTCATATGGTGATTTACAGAAATTGAAGGATTTGCATGACTCACACTCAGAATTGGAACTCATACAATTACTGGTGAAGCTCTTCAATCTAGAGTTGAAGGATGATGATCCTACGGCTTCAGCTTATGAGATAAAATCCATCATGCACGAAATTGATGCTACTAGAGTGAAGATAAAAATTCCTCTCATAGGCTTCATTAAGGCCCTCTACCCTACATATTTTCACTACCTCGAATCCCTGCAAGCTAGTGGCCAAATGAAGCTCATCACATCTGAATCTTTGGAGGAGAAAGTTGTAGAACATGAGAAAGATTTTGGAGAGAAGATATCTCAACCCACTGGAAAGACCTTGTGCCTTGATCAGAAAGGAAATAATCAATCACATGATTCTTCTAGAGGAGAAGGTAGTAAAAGAGAATGTGTAAGAAATAATTTTAGAGGCAGGGGGGTAAGTCACAATCAAGGCAAGAGATATGATATTCATCATGTTTGTCGTGAAAAGAATGTACATGAGGCAAATACATGTAGCATCCCTTGGGATAAGATCAAAGACAAACAATATAAGAAAGAAGACAAAGATAAAGTATCATATCAAGGGAAAGGTAAAGCATATGAATATGCTCATTATATTGTTGCAGAGATGCATGGCTTCTTGACATAGGTGAAACATGCCACATGACCTTCTGGAGAGACTTCTTTGAATATTTCAATGACAATGTAGATGATATAGTCTATTTTGCAGATAAATCAAGTCTGAAACCTTCATGAATTGGCATCGTCAGGCTTAAATTGCTTGGATTTCTAGATTTTCTTCTACATGATGTGCTTTATCTTCTTGAACTACGAAGGAACTTGTTATGTGCACATTCGACAATAAGGCCACTCTATTCATATCTTCAACAACAAAGTTGAAATAAGGAAGGCTTCCGACAACATGGTCATTATGAGACGAGTGGTGGATGAAATATTGTTGCAATTGAAAGGGACATATGTTCATGCACATAATTTTGCATACCTCTCTCACCACGATGAATGTACATTTACATATAGTCTCTTATGGAATGCTATATTTGGACACATTAATTATGACAACCTTCATTTCTTGAAAAATAATGGTGTTTTTGGTTTGCCTACTATCCTAGGAAATTGTAGCAATGTGATGCTTGTATCCTTGGAAAACATAGAAAACAACCTTTCCATGATTCCACTTCCAGAGCATGTAGAAAACCTGGATTGATACATTTTGATTTGTGTGGCCCCATGCCTATTCCTTCTTCTAATGACAATAAATATATCATGTCTTTTATTGATGATTACACTAGGATGTGTTGGGTTTACTTATTGAAAAATAAATCACATGTTTTTCGAACTTTTAAAAATTTTCATGTATGGATCCAAAATGAAGCATGATCACATGTTGGCACTCTTCATACTAATGATGGAGGAGAATATAAATCTAATGATTTCAAAAAATATCTTCACCAACATGGGATTCAACATCAAACCAAAGTTCCATACAATCCTCAATCGAATGGTGTAGCTGAAAGAACGAACGTGACTCTTAAATATGGTTTGTTCCATGATGTTTTTAAAAAATGTAAAATTGATGTTTTGGGTTGATGCAATTCTATGTGAAAAATAGGAGTCCATCTCATGCTCTTGGGAACAAGACTCCTTATGAAATGTGTTATGCCCACATTCCTTCAATGAGGCATTTCAAGATCTTTGGTTCCACTTGTTATGCCTTAATTCCTAAGAAGAAAATAAACAAGCTTGATACAAGGAGTCAAAAGTGCATATTCTTGGGGTACTCAAATACCACCAAGGCATATCTTCTTTGTGATGAGGTAAACAAGAAGTTCATTCTTTCCAAAGATGTGATTTTTCTTGAATCCACTAAGAATGAAAAAACTCTTGAGAGACAATTTATCATCTGGATAGATTTACCCATATAAAGACATATTACAAGTTTGATGATGAGATTCCACATATTGAAGTGTGGATCCCTATATTGGATCAATATATGGAATCTTCTTTTGAAGCACCATCTCCCCCTCATGAAGAAGTTCCAACCAATTCATTAGAACATGAATTCCATTTGGATGATGTGATTGAGAGGATTGAAAGGTTGAACCTTGATGGAAATCCAACACCATCTCAATCAGTGGAGTAACCTGGACCATCTCATAAAGGTATGCCAAAGTGGGTCATAAAAACACTTGAAAGTGTTTGTCTTGATGAGGTTGGAAAGACAGGAACCAAAAGTTCTACAAGACAAGATGGAGGTGATGTAGATAATTCAGATTCATGTGATGTAGATTATATGGATGTTTCATATGATTTTGAATTGAATTTATCTACTAACTTTGAACCAAAATCATTTGAAGAATTTTTTTCTCATGATGTGTGGAAAGAAGCCATGCAAAAGGAGTATGATTCTCTCATCAAGAATGGGACATGGAAGTTGGTGTACCCTCCATTTGGAACCAAACCAATTGGCTGCAAGTGGGTCTTCAAGAACAAGTACAAATCAGATGGATCACTTGACAAGCACAAAGTGAAGCTCATGGAAAAAGGATTTGCATAGGAAAAAAGACATTGATTACAAGGACACTTTCCCCCCCACAACAAAATGGGAAACCATTCATACTCTATTTCCCTTGGCAACACATAATGGATGGAAAGTTCATCAAATGGATGTGAAGGTTACTTTCTTGAATGGAGACTTAAAATAGAATGTCTTCATGTCTCAGTTAGAAGGTTTTGTTATGAAGGTACAAGAACATAAAGTATGTAAACTCATCAAATCGTTATATGGCTTGAAACATGCACCATGAGCCTAATATGAAAATAAAACTAAGCATATTTTGAATTTTAATTTCAAGCACTTTAATCTTGATGATGAAACTCCATTTGTCAATAAAGTTGGAAAAATTGTTGTATATCTTGTAGTGTATGTAGATGATATGTTGATAATGGGGAATCATGAAATTGATATTGCATCCATACATAAAGAATTGAAGAAAGGATTTGAGATGATAGATTTGGGACATCTTCACTACTACTTGGGCATTGGAGTGACTCAAAATCCAAAGTACATATTCATCTCAGAAAATAAGTACATTAGAGAATTGTCGAACAAGTTTGGCATGGTTAAGTGTAACCTTCTCTCTACTCCAATGGAACATAATTTAAAGCTCACATCAAAAGAAGGGAATGAATTTGAGGATGCAACCAAGTACAAACAACTTGTCAGAAGTCTCATATATCTTACCACCACCAAACTAGATATTTCACTTGTTGTTGGGATTCTTTCCAAGTTTATGCTAAAACCTTATGAAGGACATTAGTTTGTTGCAAAAAGAGTTATAAAATACTTGAAGATAACTCAAGACTTTGGACTCAAGTATTCTAAGGTGGATGACTTCAACCTGATTAGATATTCTAATTCATACTTTGATGGGGATAAAGAAAATGGAGTGTCAACTTCAGGTTATCTCATGAGTCTTTGATCGACAACTGTCTCTTGGAGATCACACAAGTAGACAGTTCCAACAAAGTCCACAACAAAGGTAGAATATGTGATAGCTGCAAAATAAAGAAAGGAGATTGTGTGGCTTAGGAAAATACTTGAATATTTGTAGGAGAAACAAGTGAACTCCACTCCTCTTTTGGTTGACAATACTCTTGTAATTAAGTTGGCCAAGAATCCTAGATTCCATGATCAAAGCATTCACATCAACACTGTTAGGAAATGAGGAACACTTCCACTCTAAACCTAGTAGAAGAGAGGAATAAAGATTTAATCAAGAAAGCAAATGACAAATCAAACACACAATACAAAGATTTTACCTTGGAAACCCAAACGGGAAAACCAACATTCATTGAGCATTTTTCTCTCTTGTTTTTTTATTCCTTCAGAATAAAATGTTACATACCTAACTTTGGTCCACACCTAAGACACAATCGACATCATACCTTATTTCTTTACACAAGAACAACCCTGTAGCCAATTCGTCTTACATCTAAATGACCAACAACCTCTAAAATGGTTTCTCTTAAAATATTAACTTTGACAACGTTACAACATGCATTATTTATAGGCTTTATAGTAGGAAAAACCCCAAAGAAAGGTGCCCAAAAAGAGTTATAGATCCTTGCATATCATTGGCTACAAATCCTGTGAATCTCAGGGTTCTGTTACAGTCGACTCTAAGTCGGTTTACCAGTCGATTACTAGTCGACCTCCATTCGGTTTCCATGTGCCCTCCTGTCGACCTCTTGTTAATGATGCACTTAATCATAAGGACGCCCTTGTGAATTATTATAAAAAAAACACATTTGTGCTTTAAATTGCAACTTGAAGCACCAAAGACTAACCTTTGTTATTTCCTCCACAAAATTTAAATGCAAACCTTTGCTTTTGCATTTTACAAAATAAACTGTTTGTTGGTGCGTCAATACTTACTCAACGCACCAGTGCAGTACGAATTGTATAGTGCACTGATTGAAGCAAGTTAGAGATATAGTGAGCGCTTACTATCAATGCATTGAAATTTATTACAAAAAATGAGTCAGTGTGTTATATTACAAACTGCACCGGTGTGCTACTCACTGTACAACGCACCGAAAAAGTAAGTTACGCAAAAAAATTGTGCACCCGTTTATCATCAATGCGTTGAAATATTCAACAAAAAAATGAGCAGGAATTTCAGTTTTTGTGTTTATAAATGAAAACCCTATTCATTATTTCATTCTTTTTCCAAAATTTAGATGGGAGATTTGTGCAAGAGAGATTTACCAACAAACACTTTGTAATGGGTGGATTTTTTTTTAAGAGTCAAATTCGAAAGGGATTATCGTAGGCCACATACAAATATGCAGAGGAGAATTTTCAGGTATATTATTTCATTATATTAATCATCTCAATCTTTTCCCTATTTGATTGAAGCAATTTTCCGTGCATTCCCCCCCAAAAAAAGGGTTTCATAGTTACCTTTAGTATTGGAAGCCCTAATCTCCTCATTGTTTTTCTTGCTTTCCCTTTCTATATTTCACAAGGAGATTTTTTTTAAACAATTTTTTATAGGGTTTGTTTATTTATATATGGGTTGTTTCTTATCTGTTGCAATGGAACCACTTATTGCATTGGATCACAAATCGTCCCGATGTTGTCGTTTTTTTTTTTGAACGCCTTCACTGTTAGTGGTGTGCCCAATACATAGGAAGAGCATCGATGCATATTTTCATGTCAACAACACTGCTTAGCTTAAATTAGAAATAATATTTAAAAAAAATCTTTTTGCAGTCGA
>ML794611.1:35748-48119 GCA_009831015.1 Picea engelmannii
TTTTATTTTCTTTGAAAATAATTTGCAGAGATGAAATATTATTTGCAAGCCAAGATACACCTAGAGTGAAAAATTTCCAGTCACCAAATGATACTATGAATTATAGGGTTATAACAGTGGCTCCACCTGGGGATGGCAGGTTCTTTCAGGAGGTGTCAAGAACCACTGAACGCTAGACATGCAGACCGGTGCTTTATCCATTGGGGTGATCCCAAAATCTTATTCTGCAACCTGTACCTATTGTGATCTTGCAACTGAAACCAAATTAAAACAAACACTGCTGAAAAAGAGATGCTCGGAATGTTGAGCTTATTCGCATTCTCCTACCTACCCTATGCTACTGATAATTTTGTTAAATCAAATAATACAAAAATGCCAATGAAGCCAATCAAGTAGCTGCTGAGACCAGTGGACTGCTTGACTGCTTGTTTGCACAGTAAAAAAGGCAGCTTGACCCTTTGCCCATAGATTCAAAACTGCAAAGTGTAATGGTCGTTGCTGAAAACATGATTGATCTTTACAACAAAGACCTCAACAATCTTGAAGAACAAAAGTAATGTCAGAGATAGATTGAGGCTCTACAGTGAAAAAATTCTCCATATAGGTAGCTATAGGATCAAGGTAGAAATGACATGTTCCTTGATTTTTGGATTCTGCCAAGTAAGCGACATGCTCTTGCATTGTATCTATATTATTTTCATCCACATGCATTTCCTGACATGGCTGCAACTTTTCTAATGGGTTCTGAAATGATGCTTCTGCTAAACACACCCCTGTAATTGACTGTCTTATCATATCCATATCATAACAACTTTTTATCCCATGGTTGGATGATGGAAAATGACTTTGACAACACAGGTCATCCTATCATTTCAAGTCCTCAACGATCACTAATTCAGGAATAAAGAATAAGGAGACAATATTACAAGCCAGAGCAAGAGATAAGTCTTTCATAAGTACGCTTTGAGGACAAAGCATTTTTTAAGGGGAAGGCAATTTTATAAACATAATATATAATAATAAGTATAAATACATCATAAATAGTTAATGAATAATAATGAAGAGACACCTTTCCAGTGAAATGTCACGTCTCTTCACGAAAGGGCACCCCTGTGTGGGTATATAAGGTCTTGATTCTTATTGGACTCATCATCTCATATTCATATACATTATTATTTAATATATTATCCTTTATGGATTATAACATGTTGTCCTACCTACATTGGGTATTTACCTGGTGAATCGGCTTGGTTCACCACAATGTGCATCAAAGATATGTAATCATTTATTTATTCTTTTATGTACATCGAATTTAATTATCACGTGAAATACTAATTTTCCATTGTTTTTTTTGCAGAAAAGAAAAAATATAAATCCCATTCAACACATAAGACAAGATGACGAGGAATAAAAAGGTTGATCACAAACTTTGTGAGTATTTACGTTTTCGACCTTACTTACATGTTTGCTATGATATTTATATTTAAATAATTAATTTACACTTGTCCATGGATGTCTTGTAATAGGTTCTAACATACAAAGAGGATTCAACCCATGAATTGATAGACATTGGGTTAAGTATGGGTTGTGAGTATACATTGAAGTATGAAGGTTTAATTGAACAATTTGTAAGTAGTTATGTTGTTTAAATTCCCTTGTTTTATAATTAATGAAACAACAAGAACCCTTTATATTAATTATATTGATTGTGCTTTGTCATGGCGTATTAAACATGTAGAAAAAAAAATATGGAATACAACCAAGATAAGAGATATTGAGAGAAGGCATGAAGCATGGCTTCAAATTAATGTGTATTGTACTTTATCAAAGCTTCATTGCTAAGGTATGTTTTTTTATTTACGCAATCATGTATATTCTACTATATAGGTATATACATATACATATATTTGTTTGTTAGTTTGTCCATGACATGTGGGACTAACCCGTGGCTAAGAAACCGTGACTTAGGGGCATCTAAGCCGTCAAAATCAACTGGGGATCGCACCCGTCCTGAGCCACACCAACCCTTAACATGGCTGGATTTTTTGTCCCCACAAGTTTTGAACTGGTGACTTTAACATCACGGAGCGCCTTAACAACACACTCCGTCATCGACTGTCCTACACCTCAGAGACCTTATATATATATATATATATATATATATATATATATATATATATATTACACTTTATTTCTATGTTTGTAGATGGAAGATGAGGAGGCAAAACATTTAAAATAAGCGAATAAATAAAAAAATTAGGTTAAATAGCCAAAGTACAATATCACCTACAAATGATGAAGAAATGAGGCATCCATGCAACTAGAGTGATGAAAACAATTCAAGTGATGAATGACAATCAATATAATTGAATGTTATTGCAACTTGTATGTTTTAGAATATTTGTATCTAAAAATCAAGGATTTTGTTTAATGTACTCGACATATTGTCCCAATTGCATGAGGACATGTTACCAATAAGTGTTACAATTACGTATTGGTTGCAATTTGATTATTGTGGACCTTTACGTTGTCCATTTTTGTATGACAATGGGTCTTTTATTCATATATAATAAAATGAGTTTCTTATTTTATTGCATTATCAAATGTTGTAAAATGTTTCATTGTTGAATAATTATTATATGGATGATTTACATTGTTACAAATAACATAGGTGTAATTCATTAGATAACACATCAATTGAATCATTATATCAAAGTGTGATAACAAAAATATAAAACAATATTATTATAAAAAATATTTGATTTTGAGATGATTAATTGAAAATTTATAAAAAAAAACAATTAATTAAAATATATACATATCAGTGCACTATATTTTTATGAACTCACTAGATGGTACATGCTATAATATAGAAAACAGTGTGTTTTGAGGCGTCATACGTAGCGGTGCCCATTAATTATACAAACGCATTGGTGCGAACTATTGAGGAAAAACAATGTTTTGTAAATGACATAACATACAATAATATTTATCGTTTCAAAATTTTACAATGCCCATGTTTAAAGTACGCATCGAGGCTCTAAATATAATGTATGCACCAGTGCTTTAGGTATAATATACACACTGGTGCTTAGTAAAAATAATGGCATTGACATTTCACCTAGAATATTTGAAATTTCACTACTCTTTGGTGCACATGGTAATACATACATCGTTACATACTAATTATACAAGCTTCGGGGCACACTCTATCTTAAAGACACCAAATCATAAGATAACTTAAACGCACTGGGGCATAGGATAACTTAAACACATTGATGCACACTCCAATTTAAACACATTGGGGCGTACAAAAATTAAAAAGCATCGGTGCTTGAGAAATTATAAGAGCATCGATGCTCTGTATACAACAAAAAAGGCAAAATTGGTGCATAATAATTATAAGCTTACCGGTTTGTTTGTCTTATATGAACACACTAGGGTAGGTTGGTCAAGAGTGCACCAATGCATTTTAATAATAAAAACACCTAAAAAAAAGCTCTGCTATAACCTTCGTCCACCCAAAAAAATTTAGTTATATGGAACATCTGTTAAAACCTCTACTTCAAATAGCGGAGTTTTTTTTGAATTTTTTTTCAAATCTTGTAACACTAAAAACCTCCACTACAAGGTGTTTTCCTTGCAGTGGTTCATGCATACCTGGAGATGGGTTGGTCCTGGAATCCAAGTGACTCTCTTATCCATGTTTACTGCAAAATTCTCCGGAAACATAAATATCGTTCTAAGTATCAGTCACGAGGTATTTACTCTATGAAACTATGACATAACACCTTCGTTCGTGGGATATTAAACAATACCCCTAATTTCACTAAATATTGGTAAATATGTCCCAAGTTCCTTTTGTTGAACCCTCCTCCCAACACATCTATACCATAAAATAAACCCCTATTTTCACTAGATACCCCTTCTTATACCCCTCGATACCTATAAACCCATGGATACCCCACATCCTTCCCCCCCCCCAATACCTACAATATATTGGATTTTTTTTTATAATTTAAAAACCCCATTTATGAATGAACATGATAAGATATTGGTCAAAAACATGACGCCCTCGCGGTATTAGTGAATTTGTGACCATTTCCTAATTCCCTTATTCCAACTACTAATATGTGCACCTACACTCTGCATGTCAAGCAAATCCTAAGCCATCATAGGGAGAGTAGGAGGAGGGTATCTACTTGAATATGACACACATATTAAAGTCTATGAGGCCACCAAAGCCCCTCATATGCCTCCTAAATTTCTTCCCAACAAGATGGGTTTTCAAGAGATAACCTACCAAATTGTGATACATGGAGTAGGTGTAGCTTTGAATAGGGACAAGAAAATGATCTGACCAATGTTGTCACTATGGGTTGGTACCTACTCTTTCAAGAATGTTAAGGAGGCTCAGACATAATTTGAGACCTTATCCTCTTTTCACTTTTGTAACGTCCCTCTGTTACGACAACGAATAACTGTGTACAAAAGGGAATTTTTTTTTTTTTTTGCAATAGGCTTTAAATCGTCACAACATAATTTGATAGCATTAAAAGAAACACATCATTGCAATCAGTAACGACACAAATCCAACGCATTAACATAATAATAATAGCAACACGTGATCAACACATAAACATAAATAGCGACGCAGTTCAACACATCAAAATCAACTGAAGCAAAATATAAATAATGATCAACCATGTCACTGAATATTAAATAACTACCCACCCAAACTATCCTGCATGGTTAGGACCTCTAGGACACATAAACAATGCTCAAGCTTGGGATTCACTTGATTGATTTTGACCACTTAAGGTCTCAGGGTTGGCAACTGTTTTGAGGAACAAGGAGGTGTCTAGTTCCCTTAATCAATCACAACTCATACTCTAGTCTAGATTTATCAGTCATACATCAACATTATTCATGGTGCAAGATAATCTAATTACTCAATCAATCTTACATCAACCTCATTTTAATGGCGCAAGAAAATCTATTATTTAATCAATCATACATCAACTTTAATTTCATGGCGCAAGAACAATCATCAACTTTGTTTTCATGGTGCAAGAGTAATCATCAATTTTGTTTCATGGTACAAAATAAATCTAATCTTATAACCAATCATACATCACTTCAACTAACGCAATTGCCAACATGAAACAATCCAACATAAACCACAATAACTAGATCATCCTTCTCACCTAATCATCACTTAATCAAGAGGCAACATGATATTCTATCATACTTAGAGATCTTAGAGCTATAATGGAAGTGAGTGGGTAAGATGAAATTACATAAAGAGTAGCGAGAACTGTAAGAGAAATATAAACTTAGTGTCAGAAGAGATCTAATTCTAACCATGTTCATCTAATAAATACATTATTATTGAACTATTAATATCATTTGTTAACGTCATTAAAATAAAAACATTTACTTTATTCCATACAAGATCACGATGTCCCAATTTTAATATATGTGATGATAAGTCAAGGTGATCGTCTTAAACCATGTACACATTGGAAGGAGTTATTACAATTCACACTAGATAGGATGTCAATAAACATTGCATCATGGTGTAATAAAATGTGGTCTAATATATATATGCCCCTAAAGTTTCCCTTGCTTGTTCTAAAAGAGTTACATGAGTCCACTCACAAGAGTAAATTCTCCAACAGTTAAGAGTCAATATAAGTAAGGAACTAAACAACCAAACTAGGATGTCTAAACTCAGGAGTTCCCATACCTAAAAGGTAATATATTATTAAAAGGAGTTCGTCTTATTGAAAAAGGTGGGCTACACATCATTACTCCTAAAATATGCCCATTTAAAAGAACTTAAGGGAAATTCAAATCAATAAAAAATTAAAACATTGGGAATTCAACCAATCACCAAACCATTATGGGACTAAGAAGGCTAATCCATATTTAATTTCAATTAAGGAATTAAATGCTAGCTGTCATAACTTTAAGTAAGGGAAATAGAGGAAAATTTATTTCAATCTACAGTTAGGGTGGATAAGCGATCTCGTTGATAAGCTAAGATTTAAGGCAATCTTGATCGACACACAGTCTAAGTTAGTGTGAAAAATAACAAGGAGACAATCTCTGGAAGGGATTTCCATATTAATTAAAATGCAAGGGTATGCAGTCTGAGAAAGGAGGGATCGTTGGCATCCTCTGAACGATTGCAGAGAGCCTAGGGTAATCACTGGAAACTTGTAAAGGAAAATCGTGACTGTAAGAGTAGTCAATCAAGGTTGCAAGGAACCCAAGTAATTTGTTGGCAGACGCTAACGATTTGCTAGAGCCTAGGAAATTCATTGACAGTTGTTGAAATGAATTGCAAGGGCATGGAAATTTGCTACAAAAACTACACTAGGAAAAATGCTACAAGAAGTGTTCCTCTAAGCGCAGGAGGAAAATTCGCCCTAATGAGAGAGTTCAAATGAATCGCTGAGAATGCACTCTGAGTAAGGTTCGCTACATGAAGACTTTCTCTCGACACTAGAAGAATCAAGACAATGCAGGAGACAATTTTCTACTAGATAGTGGGCACCTCGACAATCAAGCCAAAAATTGTACCCAAGGTAAGTTCAGAGCCCCAACAACTCTTCTTATGCTTAAAAGGGTCCCAAGGGATCAAATACACAAGGGAATCCGCAGAGAAAAGAAAGGAAACATAACGCACTAAAATACGAACCCTAGCGACTTACAAAATCATAAGCACCGCTGATATTCACCCATGATAGAGGAATTCAACTCTATGTACATAATTGGTTTTTCTGTGTGAATCATAATGAAATAACAGATAATAATACAGAGCGGGGATTTTAACATCAATATACTGCACCATTTTATTTTAATGATTTTCCACATTATCTGGAATGTCATGCAACATAATCAACGATTTCCTATTACATACATTGAATTTGTCAATCGTAGTGTACACGTTTGGAAAACAGTTCATACGAAATCAATACACAACCAGATCTTATTAAACAATAAAAATGCATGCATCAAATACCGTAGCTGAAGAAATAGATGATGAGAATGATATTCAATTGGATACCAAGATTGTGCGTTGTCCGTCTTCCTGGCATGCTAATCAAGACTTCACTGGTACCTCCTAGCCAACGCTAGGGTACTCTTCTTCCCCCTCATCCCCTTGAGCCGCAAAGGGGCCATGCACACAACCAGAAAAATACTTTATCTCTGAGCTTGCCTCGTAAGGTAGAGCCACCACTCTCTCTCAAGCTGGGTATCCCAACTCTCACAAGTAAAACCAGTCAAAAATTCTGCAGCATAACTTTACCCATAACCAATGTGTCCTCCTTTCCCATCTTTTCCATTTGTTTTAGAGGAGTTTCCTTAATGACGACGCCCCACTTGCATAATTATTTCACTTTTTTATTATTTAGATAAATTAGAATTATCCCCCCTTACACTTCTAATTCTTTCCCTAAGTTGCACAAGTAATTCCACATTTTGTTTTAATTAAATTCAATCTCCCTCGCCCTTCCTAAAAGCGCTCCTTAAATCACTCCTAGTTGTCTCTTTATTTCCCTTGTTTCCAATTAATGACTGTCGCCTTACTAAATTAGAGTTGGGTTAAAATATGATTCTTCTTTAGTTAGACTGGTGTTAACTAGACTCTAGATTCCTTTCTATGCGTACACATTCTCTCCTCTTTGTTTCTTTCTTATTTTAAAAACTCCCTTTTAATATTTTATTACACATATGTGCCTTAAATCAAATCATTAGAATTACTTCATTTTACTTAATTCTTGTATTTATTTACCTCATTCCCCTTTTGATTTAGTTATTAATTCTAGTTTAACCTCTTTACAAAACTTAGACTTAGTATTAATTAAATTTTATTTGAAAAGGCTTAGACTCTTATAGGGATTTATAATTAATAATGTACTCATTAATTAATTAATTTAAATCTGGCAATGTCAAGTTAATTTATCGTTTTCTAGGCACCTAGATTTGTTGACTCAAGTTTCTTTTTAAATCACGCGACGTGTCCTTCAAGATGCACTCCCGTGCTCCAAGGGTGCCACTCACCTTTTAACTGGTTTTGGTAGTTGTCCAACCCCTGGAGTCAACACTCCATTCGAGCGACCTCATGAGAGACTAAGGGCTTCTAAGGAATAAGGACCCTTCCTTATTGAGCACCCCTTAGAAATATTCGTGAGCGACTGTCTCAGTCTGCCCTCACGACATCGTGGACCTCTCAAACTAGGTAATTGTTAACCTACAATTCGAGTCATGGCGGTAGTGCTAGTAGGTTGTGATAGGGACAATGCCGCACCTCTCCCTCAATATCTGGTCTATGTGCATGGCCCATTTACTCTTTATGTGAGTCAGATTAGCAAGACATCGTCAACTTGCATCCATCAACGAAACACTGTCAACGATCCATATACAAATTCATACTATAATCGATCATATGTCACATATGCATAAATGAAATACTAAAATCAATACAATCCGCTCCCTGACTCAATCTGGAGTCCAAGGAGGTCCATTGATGCCATCGACATCCACAATCTGTCAAGTGTCTTGCACACTCAGGGGAAACTCCTCAATAGCATATGTCAATACATATATATAAATTAACATTAAATCACAACCATCAACATCATCATAAAAATCCATAAGCGAAATATATAACCATGTACTATAACCAGATCACTTGCATGCAAGTGTCCTCAAAGAATAAGTCGATAACATGTGCTCGCAAGAGCGGGATGTTACAACTTTGGTGAGGAAAGGCTCCATAGGCATGACCCTTAAAAAAACATTAGCACACACTGTCAAAACTACAAGTATAGGTGGAGTTATGAATCTGAAACCTAGGAGGAAGAAGAGATCAATCGAAGAGAAAAAACATATGATGAAGTAATTTTTAGAAGAAGTTGTAACTCCCAACATGGAGAAAAATACAAGATGAACGAAGAGCTAGAGCTATAAAGGAGGAAAGAAAGAAGAGGTTAGAGGCAAAAAATAAAGAGAAGGTTGAGACCGAATGAAATAAGGAAGAAGAAGAATCAACAACAACAAGAACTGAGAAAAAGATGAAGGAGAAAAAATAATTTGAGCAAAAGAGGAAAGAATACAAAGAAACAACAACAATAGCTGCAACAATAGAAGAACAAAGAAAGAAAGAATCAAAAGTTGCAACTGAACAAGAAACACAAAAGAGAAGAGAGGAAGCAGAGATAAAAACAAGAGGAGGAAAAAATCTAAGATCCTATGGATATTGATATCTCAGGATCATCCTTGGATATCCCCCTAATTGGAGGAAATTTCCCATTGGAGGATTTGGGGTTGGGGGTATACAAACTGCCAAAAGCTTGAAAGGTATCCGACTTGAACTCTTTTAGATTCGACAAAGAGTCAGGAAAAATCATACAATAGAAAATCAAAGGGTTACTATGTTGTTGGAGTAGCCCCACTTTTGGTTACAATGGAGAAAGTTGTAGTGGAGAATATTACAGATGATCCCCTAGTGATCAGTTCAGTTGGAGTATCTTTTACACAGGCATAAGAAACAAACTTAAAGATTGTGATGTAGGAAATCAAGGAGTACAAGGAGAAAATAAGGACCTTGGAGGAAGAAGTGAATTTTTACAAAGATGGAAAAACCAGTATCCAAGAATTCAGAATAAGTGTTGAAGCAGTGAGAAAATAGATCTGCGGTCCAACTAAAGAACTCTATGATGGAATACAAAGTTTCCAGAAGAAATCCTCCCATATCATGGCACAACTAGATAAATCTCAGACCAAGAACATGGAATTAATTGGAATGAGAGCAGGTATAGATGAGATGAAGCAATGGGAATAAGATCACAATCACAATGCTCTGAAAGTTTTACCACAGATGACCAATTGGAAAGGCGAGCTAGTTTCCCTTGATAAATGTTAGCAAGCATGGGAACATTTAGAGAAGGATCTAAAAAATGCACTTGGGATATGTGCTAAAATACACAAGGAAACCATTATCTTGATCATAAAATGTCATCTACCTCGAATTGGAGATCTAGGCCAACCAAAATCAGATGAATAGGTTCACACAAACTTAGAGGTGAACATGCAAGCTAGAGAAATGGATATCAGAACCCCACTCAGAGTAACCAATGCCTTGATGGAAGATCATCTCATAAATCCAACGAGAGCTCAAAATATGATTCAATATTTCATAAACAACTCGAGGAGAGACATGAAGAACCTCTCCCAAAACACAACAGCCCATGAAGTTTGCTTAGAGTCTCTGCAATATTGCAGGATAATTTCCATTTCAGGATATCATGAAGCATGGGCTGCCTATATTAGAGTTAAAGATAAAGGAGATTCTTAGGATAAATTTGAATTTGATAATTGCATATTGTAATTTTTTTTTGAAAAATAGAAAGAAACAAAAATAGGGAAGATGAAGAGTTTTGTAACTATTACTTGGGAATTCAAGAAGTCCGAAGAAGTAGTTATCAAACTAAGCTATATAAAACAGAGAGAACCCATTTTGAAAGGGATATTCAACTTTGTAATTTTTGGGAGAACTGTTTTTTTTTAAGTAATAGTGAGAAGCCCTCATGGCCATTTTGACAGAGAGAAAAACATTTTTTCTTGATAACTATTGGATGTGAATTATTTCCAGCGAATGTCTAGTTAATGTGAAATGATGTAAGATTACATTTTCATGAATATAATTATCTTGCATTAATGTATGTCCTTTTACAATATTTTCTCTTCTCTTTTATTAATGTTCTGATATGATGAATGGGTGGGCATAAATGAGTTAATGCAATAGGATTTTCTTTGCATACATTTTTTTTTTATGTATGTGTTAACAATCCTTGTCCTTTTAATAACTATCTGAATAAAGGATTGTATGCAGGGATTGGAGGCATTTTTATCTTTTCATTCATTAGATTTGTTGCTCCTAGCTAGGATATGATAGAGTAGTTTTATTTTATTCATTTAGTATAGTTTACATCTGCATACATTACATTCCCTCATTTCATCAACCATTCATTCAACCCTCATACCAACAATGGAAGCCCCCCCATAATCCATATGTGACTCCTACTCCAAATGGTGTGAAGTCTAATTTGGACCTCATATAAGGGAGTACCCCTATCTATGCCAACTAATCAATATTCTATACTTCTTTTAATAATTAGATTGATTGTAATTATGGAGGGGATAGGGTTTTTGCATACGAGGTTTTGGATGGAAGGAGATGGTTTCAGGTTTAAGATTCTTGGGTTAAAGTAACTAGAGATAATACTTTTTGATGCCATATTAGTCAGAGCAAGTGATACGACCAATGGAGGAAGGGTGCAGGAAGAATGACATAAAAGGCGCATTGCATCTTGTTGACTATTCAGAGGAATCTATGTCTGAAGACATGATTTTTGTTGGCCATGATGCATATGAAAGTGTGTCAGATGTACTTGTGACATGTCCTGAGATTGTAAGTTTGACTCATGTCTCTCTGGTTTGCATGATTTAAGATGGGGTCTTTGTTCCTGTCTCCTCAGATCTTCTCCTTATCTCTAAGTGACAAGTGGTGGGTTGTAGTCAGTCATCCACCGTGATCCCCTTTTATTCTTGTGATGTGGAGGATCTTGACTTAACTCATGGATAGAAAGGAGACAAAAATTCTCATCTACTTACTTATTCGGGCCAAATTCCTGTTGGTATTCCCGCATCAAGGGTTTTTTCCACATAACAGTTGGAAGGTTTAGGGTTCATTAGTGGTATTTTGGGGCTTGAGGAGTTGGAAGGGTGAGAAATCCATAAGGAAGAGGCATATTCAAGCCAAAAGAAGAGGAAGGTAATTAAATCTAAAGGTGGAGGAGTTTCTTTAGTGATTGGGGAGGATTTACAAGTTTGTGAGATTGCATATTTGGATGGTCGGACCATTGTGGGGAAATTCATTAGGTGAAGAATCTCAAGGGAAAATATGAATTATTGGATGCAAGCCGAATGGAATTTGGTTCTAGGGTATGCTCCTATTACCCATTTCCTCACTCATGGCTAGTTATGGTTAATATTTAGATCTAGGGAGGATGCACGAAGGATTTTGTGAAACCAATAGTATTTGGAGTGGATTCTACTTACCCTTGAATCTTGAAATCTATTATTTGTTGTGAGGGAAGCAACTGAATCTAGCATGTCGACTTGGGTAAAACTTATGAACCTTCCGCTATAATTTTGTTCTGATGCAGGTCTTAAAGTTATAAAGGATTCCCTTAGGGTATTCATCTCGAAGGATGAAAGTTACAAGTTGAGTAATGAGAGATCAATGTCCCATATACTGGTTGATTTAGATATCAATATTAAGTTAGGTGAGAGGA